>CAXHKU010000977.1:0-147635 GCA_964017125.1 Flabesymbios commensalis | reverse complement strand
GCCTTGCCTTCGTCATGTTCGTGCACCATGCTTGTTTTTATTTAGCAGTTTACATGGTTTAAAACTGTAGAAAGGGTTGCTGCCGGTTAAGAATGAACAAACAAACATCAGCATCTGGTCTTTCCAGCTTTGTGTATGGGTTTTTGAAAGAAAAATACAAAGATGTGGCAGAACTTTTTCAACAGAAAGCAGGAACTGTAAGTTTCTTAACGTACGGTTAGCCTTCCGGCGTCGGCGTAACTTAAGTTTAGTAGTAATAGTCACTAGTAATAAGTAGCTGCCTTAATAGACCTATACTAGGCTATAGTAATAGTAATAAGTAATAAGTAGATCTACCGTAGAACATGTAGAATGGGGTGACTTGGGACGATGGGGTGACTTGGGACAAATCATTAAAATATTATTTTAAAATATGACTGTAATGACAATTTCTATATTAACGTTATGAGTCATATTTTTATAATAACATCGGTTTGATAAAATCTTCTTATAGTCATACTACAGTCTGTTTCACCAGATCCTGGGAGTAGCCTTTTTCCAATTTGCTTTGTCACTCTTTTAAATTTTTTACCAAATTTTTTCTCGGATCTTTTTTTTATCTTCCCCTATAGTCCAGTAGCCAGCCTATACAAGCCCTATATGAACGCAGAAATTGTTGGTACTATAAGGTTTTTGGCAAAGTCCTACTTTAGGCCCACCTGGGTTTACACTTCTAGAGCCGCCCAAACCCACCTCTCGTCAATCTCAGGATTCGACGGTGTCTGAAAATATGAAAGATTGCTCATGATATGAACTAAATGACGGGTGTGGACAACGATCACGGACTTGTTCAATAGCACGTGTCCACGAACACGCAATTAAGCGTAACACTGCCACCGTTGGAATGAGCATCTCAACACGTACCCATGCATAACACATTAAGCTCAAGTGATACAATAATCACAAACAATGGCTGTCATTTAGTAAATTGCAGAACATTACTCTTATCAATGCCCGTCATTTAGTTAATTTAATACTAATGCCCGTCATTTAGTTAATTTAATTATACAATTGTCCATTGAAAGATCGGGCCTAACCCCCAAAAATTATCCAAGCCCCTATTTGCTGCTTATTCCCGCACCCCAAAAGAAAACCCTTTTCCCAAGGGGATCTTTTCCCCAGAGGGAAATCAATAATTTAAATGTCTTCAAAGATACTAAAATATTCCCACTATTCCCGCTAATCCCACTTCAGGCCCACCTGCAGTCACTTAGATATGGCAGGTGGGTCTAATGTGGCATTAGTACTAATCCCACTTTAGGCCCACCTACCATATCTAAGTGACTGTAAGTGGGCCTATTCTTTTCCACCCTTTAATTACCATAAAAAACATTGTTTTAAGATTGTCCATTTACCCCCAAAACATTATCCAAGCCCCTATTTGCTGATTATTCCCGGGAACCAAAAGAAAACCCTTTTCCCAAGGGGATCTTTTCCCCAGAGAGAAATCAATAATTTAAATGTTTAAAGATTGTCGAATAATTACTATATATACTAATCCCATTTTGGGCTCACCTGCAGTCACTTAGATATGGTAGGTGGGTCTAAAGTGGGACTAAGTACTAATCCCACTTTAGGCCCACCTACTATATCTAAGTGACTGTAGATGGGCCTATTCGTAATAACCCTTTAATGTCCATAAACTCATTCTTTTAAGATTGTCCATTTACCCCCAAAACATTATCCAAGCCCCTATTTGCTGATTATTCCCGGGCCCCAAAAGAAAACCCTTTTCCCCAGGGGAACTTTTCCCCAAAGGGAAATCAATAATTTAAATATTTAAAGATTGTAGAATATTCCCCTTATATACTAATCCCACTTTAGGCCCACCTGCAGTCACTTAGATATGGTAGGTGGGCCTAAAGTGGGAGTAGTACTAATCCCACTTTAGGCCCACCTACCATATCTAAGTGCCTGTAAGTGGGCCTATTCGTTTTAACCCTTTAATTACCATAAATCGATTTTTTTTAACATTCTCCATTAACCCCCAAAACATTATTCAAGCCCCTATTTGCTGATTCAATCCGGGCCCCAAAAGAAAACCCTTTTCCCCAGGGGAACTTTTCCCCAGAGGCAAATCAGTAATTTAAATATTTAAAGATTCTAGAATAATTCCCTTATATACTAATCCCACTTTAGGCCCACCTACAGTCACTTACATATGGGAAGTGGGCCTAAAGTGGGACTAGTACTTATCCCACTTTAGGCCCACCTACCATATCTAAGTGACTGTAAGTGGGCCTATTCTTTTTAACCCTTTCATTACTCTAAAAATGATTGTTCTAAGATTCTCCATTAACCCCCAAAATATTATCCAAGCCCCTATTTGCTGATTCAACCCGGGCCCCAAAAGAAAACCCTTTTCCCCAGGGGATCTTTTCCCCAGAGGCAAATCAATAATTTAAATGTTTAAAGATTCTAGAATATTTCCCTTATATACTAATCCCACTTTAGGCCCACTTGCAGTCACTTAGATATGGCAGGTGGGCCTAAAGTGGGACTAGTACTAATCCCACTTTAGGCCCACCTACCATATCTAAGTGACTGTAAGTGGGCCTATTATTTTTAACCCTTTAATTACCCTGAAACAATTTATTTTCAGATTCTTAATTTACCCCCAAAACATCATCCAAGCCCCTATTTGCTGATTCAATACGGGCCCCAAAAGAAAACCCTTTTCCCAAGGGGATATTTTCCCCCAAGGCAAATCAATAATTTAAATGTTTAAAGATTCTAGAATATTTCCCTTATATACCAATCCCACTTTAGGCCCACCTACAGTCACTTAGATATGACAGGTGGGCTTAAAGTGGGACTAGTACTAATCCCACTTTAGGCCCACCTACTATATCTAATTAGTGACTGTAAGTGGGCCTATTCTTTTAAACCCTTTAATTACCCTGAACCAATTTCTTTTCAGATTCTCCATTTACCCCCAAAACACTATCCAAGCCCCTATTTGCTGATTCAACCCGGGCCCCAAAAGAAAACCCTTTTCCCCAGGGGAACTTTTCCCCAGAGGCAAATCCATAATTTAAATGTTTAAAGATTCTACAATATTTCCCTTATATACTAATCCCACTTTAGGCCCACCTACAGTCACTTACATATGGGAGGTGGGCCTAAAGTGGGACTAGTACTAATCCCACTTTAGGCCCACCTACCATATCTAAGTGACTGTAAGTGGGCCTATTCTCTTTAACCCTTTTATTACTCTAAAAATAATTATTGTAAGATTCTCCATTAACCCCCAAAACATTATCCAAGCCCCTATTTGCTGATTCAACCCGGGCCCCAAAAGAAAACCCTTTTCCCCAGGGGATCTTTTCCCCAGAGGCAAATCCATAATTTAAATGTTCAAAGATTCTAGAATATTTCCCTTATATACTAATCCCACTTTAGGCCCACCTACAGTCACTTAGATATGGTACGTGGGCCTAAAGTGGGACTAGTACTAATCCCACTTTAGGCCCACCTGCTATATCTAAGTGACTGTAAGTGGGCCTATTCTTTGCAACCCATTAATCACCAGAATATTCATTATTTTCAAATAATATATAATTTACGGGAAGTGGGTCTATAATTGCTAACCCTTTGGGTGTTTAGAAATAGAAGATGTTTATTTAATACTAAATGACGGAATATCATAGAAAATATTATAACTCATATACTCATATCCGTCATTTATTACAATTAATTTTTCGACATCAATATTACCTTATAAGATTAAGGGCCTAAAGGTCATTGCCGGCACAGGCCTACTGAGTAATGGATGAGTTAATCTTAAATGACACGCTACAACTCATACAGCTGGACAACTTGCCGACAACTCAAGACAGGTGATGAATATTTACATAACCCTTTCAGCATTTCATACTTTTCACGATCCAATGATGTATAAGCCGGAAGTGAGGGCTCGTTTGGAACGTGACAGACATCATGGACATGGGTCATGGCGACTTTCCTTGATAACATGTTTTTAAGATTATTTAATGATTTAAGAAGGATAATTAATGATTTCACAGTTGATAACCGGGTAAGAGTTAATATAAATAGACCCACTTCCATATATAGAAACACCACAGAGGTGGGTCTATAAGTTTAAGCCCAGGTGGGCCTAAAGTGGTACTATGCCAGGTTTTTTGATGATTTCGTATTGGTAAGATGCTGTAGATATCAGATCCAGCTTTTGCCGGTGTGGCAACTCTGGGGAGAATCTGTGAACCGCATAAATCCAAAATGGCCGCCACTGAAACTAGGTCAAATTTTAAAACAGCAATAACTTTAGATATAATTGCACTAGAACGGTGATTTTGGGCTCTATGGATAGGTATTAGAGCAAAGAATAGCAATAATGTATTGAGCTATACGTTCTTGGTGGTAGGCAGCGATAATCTAATAAAATTAACATTTTGACTTTTCTAAATAGTTGTCCGACTGTAATTTTTGGAAAAATTGTCCTAGGAATTTTATTTACAAACATATATTGTACATATAATACATTGACATTGTCCATACATCTTTTGTAAATACAATATATACTATATATGTGACAAGCGATACGTGGACACCTTATATATCTCTTTATATATATAGGTATTATGTTGCTATGCAATTATAGTTCAAAGTGGCTGACATTTGACCATGTGAAATAGTTGTTTGGTCATAAATCCTACCTTATAAACATGATAAATGTGATGTTGGTGATTATTGTCCTACACCAATAATATTATTGTTCTTCTCAATTCTGATAATAATGATAAGGACTTTCAATAATGTTATGCACCAACTACCTGATATTGCTTCTGATTTGTTTACATAATTGGCAGTATGCTCGACACATCACTTGGTATCTGCAAGAAATGAGCTGTCTGCCTGAGGATGCCAAGGCTGATCTCATGGCGAGTGCTTTTGTATGTAGACATCGGGAAGGTGTGTGGAAGTCAGTCTCAGCAAATCAGTTTGGGGACCAAACTTACATACGCTATGGCAAATCTAAAGGTGGTCTCGTTGGCGTTCGCCTCTCAGCTGAGCAGGTTGCATGCGGGGTTCTCTCTTATCCTCTGTGTCAGCGTGTGTCTCAGGCCTTCGAGCTGATGTTTGAATCTACTGACAGTAAAAGTGCTACATTGACTCCGGCTATTAAACATAAAGAGGAGGGAGTGAATAGGGGAAAGCTGGATGCTGCTGATAGAAATCTTATTCTACATGAGTTTAAAAAGACACATCAATCCTCTTGTTGATCCATCACTAGAACTGATTAATATAGTGAATAGGAAAGTAGCTGATGACAGCATCAATGTCGCTGACATAGTGAATATCGGTGAGGAGATGACAAGAAATTTTGTCAACTCTTTACCTGAATGTTTCCATAAAGCAATATCAGGGAAAATTAAAACAATGGACACGATGAAAAGGGGAATAAAAGTAGGAGATGCAATGATTTATGACATGGAAGCACTTCTTAGTCGTCTCCTAATTGTTGGTCAGAACAGGAACACAAGTCTTGTATCAGTATTTGAGTATGAGCTTTGTGCAGTCCCCTCCTCGATATTTGACGAATTTGGCATATATTGTGAAAAAAACTGGCCATCATTTCAACTGAGCCCTGTCCTCCAGATGAAGTAGTCGTGGATGGAGGACAGTTATTGTATCAGTAGCCACAAGTATGGCGACCAGATTGAAAAACTACAGTGTAATTCCTACTAAAATAATTTTTGATAGGTATGGCAATTGTGCAGTCCCCTCCTCTATATTTGACGAATTTGGCATATATTGTGAAAAAATCTGGCCATCATTTCAACTGAGCCCTGTCCTCCAGATGAAGTAATCGTGGATGGAGGACAGTTATTGTATCAGTAGCCACAAGTATAGCGACCAGATGGAAGAACTACAGTGTAATTCCTACTAAAATAATTTTTGATAGGTATGGCAATGTCCCTGCTAAAAGACCATGAGCGATCTCGCAGAGCTGGAGGTGCTGTTCCTGCTGAATACAACCTTACGCTCACATCACCTATTCCAAACAGAGATATTATCATGAAAAGCAAAGCTAATAAGAGATTTATCTCACGTTTACTTTGCACATGTACAATGGACTCACATATTTTAATGGTTGGAGAAGAAAAAGGTTTATTGAACCACGATGATGCAGATGTATTGATGATCAGCTACATGATCGAGGCCGTGAGAAAGGACAAGAGGGTCATTCGTATCATCAGTGACGAGACAGACGTTCTCATTCTTCTGGTTTTCTGGGTTAGGATGCTTGTGATAACTTCTAAGTTTTTTGGTTCAGCTGAAAAAATGGGATGGGAGTGTGCTGCATGTTAATGACATTGCAGCAGCTCGGGCGATATGCCCTACAAGTCTTCAACTCCTCGGAATGCATTCAGTCACAGGATGTGACACTGTTTCCTACCCTTTCAAAAAGGGAAAGCTCACAGCACTCAGCAAACTCCAACAAGGTGACTTTCCGGAATTATACTCTATCGTTGGAGTGGAGACAGCCACACATGAAAATTTAATGAGTACTGGACAGAACTTTTTTGCTGCACTTTATGGTCAGCCAAACTGTTCCAGTATTAATACAGCCCGGTATATGATTTATACTAAGAAGAATGGTAAACCACCCTTTGTGAAATCGCTGCCTCCCACTGATAAAAATCTGCTCCTGCACTTGCTTTGAGCACATTGTCAAGCATTATTGTGGGAAGCAGCAGATAAACAGAATGCCACGTCACTTTGTATTACTGAGTTTGGCTGGGAGTGGCTCAACAACGTCCCATCTCATGTGATAGCAAGTGGACCGCCAGCACCTCCTGACCTAATGAAAAGTGTAAGTTGTCAGTGCAGGGCTGTTGGGAAATGTAATTATTGTATGTAAGTATGTTCAAACACTCAACATAACATTTTCAGCACATTTTTTTCGAAAACGACAGCCGGCCGGCTGTTTCGCCGGGTCGAAATATCGGCCATTTTTAATTATGGCTGCCCAGCAGGACAGTTTTTTTCTTAAACCTATGCATGACATTCTCTGTGTAAATACCTTTCCGTAGACACCAAAATCATCCTTCTAACTGAATTATATCGAAAGTTATTGCTACTTTACTGTTTGACCCTATTTCGATGGCGGCCATTTTGATCTATCCACAGATAGGTTTATTTGTTTGTAGATTTTGCAGGAGCTGCGTGTATCCATTAGTTTATGTTGTCAATAAAATATTTGTTATTACACATTTAAGAAATGTATTGTATGTAATTATTGTATGTAAGTATGTTCAAACACTCAACATAACATTTTCAGCACATTTTTTTCGAAAACGACAGCCGGCCGGCTGTTTCGCCGGGTCGAAATATCGGCCATTTTTAATTATGGCTGCCCAGCAGGACAGTTTTTTTCTTAAACCTATGCATGACATTCTCTGTGTAAATACCTTTCCGTAGACACCAAAATCATCCTTCTAACTGAATTATATCGAAAGTTATTGCTACTTTACTGTTTGACCCTATTTCGATGGCGGCCATTTTGATCTATCCACAGATAGGTTTATTTGTTTGTAGATTTTGCAGGAGCTGCGTGTATCCATTAGTTTATGTTGTCAATAAAATATTTGTTATTACACATTTAAGAAATGTATTGTATGTAATTATTGTATGTAAGTATGTTCAAACACTCAACATAACATTTTCAGCACATTTTTTTCGAAAACGACAGCCGGCCGGCTGTTTCGCCGGGTCGAAATATCGGCCATTTTTAATTATGGCTGCCCAGCAGGACAGTTTTTTTCTTAAACCTATGCATGACATTCTCTGTGTAAATACCTTTTCCGTAGACACCAAAATCATCCTTCTAACTGAATTATATCGAAAGTTATTGCTACTTTACTGTTTGTCCCTATTTCGATGGCGGCCATTTTGGATTTATGCAAATCACGGATTCTCCCCAGAGTTGCCACACCGGCAAGAGCTGGATCTGACATCTACAGTATCTAACCAATACAAATCCACCAAAAAACCTTATAGTACCGACAATTTCCGGGTACCATAGGCTGGCTACTGGACTACTAACATCCCTGAGAATTTGGTGCAATTGTGTTGTGTATTTTGGAAGTTAGACCATTTGGCATGTAATAGAATTGGCAAAGTCCTACTTTAGGCCCACCTGGGTTTACACTTCTAGAGCCGCCCAGGCCCACCTCTCGTCAATCTCAGGATTCGACGGAGTCTGAAAATACGAAAGATTGCTCAAGATATGAACTAAATGACGGGGTGGGGTGTGGACAACGATCACGGACTTGTTAAATAGCACGTGTCCACGAACACGCAATCAAGCGTAACACTGCCACCGTTGGAATGAGCATCTCAACACATACCCATGTATAACACATTAACCTCAAGTGATACAATAATCACAAACAGTGGCTGTCATTTAGTAAATTGCAGAACATTACTCTTATCAATGCCCGTCATTTAGTTAATTTAATACCAATGCCCGTCATTTAGTTAATTTAATTATGCAATTGTCCATTAAAAGATCGGGCCTATAACCCCCAAAAATTATCCAAGCCCCTATTTGCTGCTTATTCCCGGACCCCATAAGAAAACCCTTTTCCCAAGGAGATTTTTTCCCCAGAGGGAAATCAATAATTTAAATGTTTAAAGATTGTAGAATAATTACTATATATACTAATCCCACTTTAGGCCCACCTGCAGTCACTTAGATATGGTAGGTGGGTCTAAAGTGGGACTAGTACTAATCCCACTTTAGGCCCACCTACCATATTTAAGTGACTGTAGGTGGGCCTATTCGTATTAACCCTTTAATTACCAGAAAACTCATTCTTTTAAGATTGTCCATTTACCCCCAAAACATTATCCAAGCCCCTATTTGCTGATTACTCCCGGGCCCCAAAAGAAAACCCTTTTCCCCAGGGTAACTTTTCCCCAAAGGGAAATCAATAATTTAAATATTTAAAGATTGTAGAATATTCCCCTTATATACTAATCCCACTTTAGGCCCACCTGCAGTCACTTAGATATGGCAGGTGGGCCTAAAGTGGGATTAGTAATAATCCCACTTTAAACCCACCTACCATATCTAAGTGACTGTAAGTGGGCCTATTCTTTTCCACCCTTTAATTACCATGAAAAGCATTGTTCTAAGATTGTCCATTTACCCCCAAAACATTATCCAAGCCCCTATTTGCTGATTACTCCCGGGCCCCAAAAGAAAACCCTTTTCCCAAGGGGATCTTTTCCCCAGAGGGAAATCAATAATTTAAATGTTTAAAGATTGTAGAATAATTACTATATATACTAATCCCACTTTAGGCCCACCTGGAGTCACTTAGATATGGCAGGTGGGCCTAAAGTGGGACTAGTACTAATCCCACTTTAGGCCCACCTACCATATATAAGTGACTGTGAGTGGGCCTATTCGTTTTAACCCTTTAACTACCAGAAAACTCATTCTTTTAAGATTGTCCATTTACCCCCAAAACATTATCCAAGCCCCTATTTGCTGATTATTCCCGGGCCCCAAAAGAAATCCCTTTTCCCCAGGGGAACTTTTCCCCGAGGAGAAATCAATAATTTAAATATTTAAAGATCGTAGAATATTCCCCTTATATACTAATCCCACTTTAGGCCCATCTGCAGTCACTTAGATATGGCTGGTGGGCCTAAAGTGGGACTAGTACTAATCCCACTTTAGGCCCACCTACCATATCTAAGTGACTGTAAGTGGGCCTATTCGTTTTAACCTCTTAATTACCATAAATCGCTTTTTTTTTAAGATTCCCATTAACCCCCAAAACATTATCCAAGCCCCTATTTGCTGATTACTCCCGGGCCCCAAAAGAAAACCCTTTTCCCAAGGGGATCTTTTTCCCAGAGGGAAATTAATAATTTAAATGTTTAAAGATTGTAGAATAATTACTATATATACTAATCCCACTTTAGGCCCACCTGGAGTCACTTAGATATGGCAGGTGGGCCTAAAGTGGGACTAGTACTAATTCCACTTTAGGCCCACCTACCATATATAAGTGACTGTAAGTGGGCCTATTCGTTTTAACCCTTTAACTACCAGAAAACTCATTCTTTTAAGATTGTCCATTCACACCCAAAACATTATCCAAGCCCCTATTTGCTGATTATTCCCGGGCCCCAAAAGAAAACCCTTTTCCCCAGGGGAACTTTTCCCCGAGGAGAAATCAATAATTTAAATATTTAAAGATCGTAGAATATTCCCCTTATATACTAATCCCACTTTAGGCCCACCTGCAGTCACTTAGATATGGCAGGTGGGCCTAAAGTGGGACTAGTACTAATCCCACTTTCGGCCCACCTACCATATCTAAGTGACTGTAAGTGGGCCTATTCGTTTTAACCTCTTAATTACCATGAATTGTTTTTTTTTTTAAGATTCCCCATTAACCCCCAAAACATTATCCAAGCCCCTATTTGCTGATTCAATCCGGGCCCCAAAAGAAAACCCTTTTCCCCAGGGGAACTTCTCCCCAGAGGCAAATCAATAATTTAAATATTTAAAGATTCTAGAATATTTCCCTTATATACTAATCCCACTTTAGGCCCACTTACAGTCACTTAGATATGGCAGGTGGGCCTAAAGTGGGATTAGTACTAGTCCCACTTTAGGCCCACCTACCATATATAAGTGTCTGTAAGTGGGCCTATTCGTTTTAACCCTTTAATTGCCATAAAACTCATTCTTTTAAGATTCTTCATTTACCCCCAAAACATTATCCAAGCCCCTATTTGCTGATTATTCCCAGGCCCCAAAAGAAAACCCTTTTCCCCAGAGGATCTTTTCCCCAGAGGCAAATCAATAATTTAAATATTTAAAGATTCTAGAATATTTTTCCTTATATACTAATCCCACTTTAGGCCCACTTACAGTCACTTAAATATGGCAGGTGGGCCTAAAGTGGGACTAGTACTAATCCCACTTTAGGCCCACCTGCCATATCTAAGTGACTGTAAGTGGGCCTATTCTTTTCAACCCATAAATCACCAGAATATTCATTATTTCCAAATATTATATAATTGATGGGAAGTGGGTCTATAATTGTTAACCCTTTGGGTTGTTTAAAAATAGAAGATGTTTATTTAATACTAAATGACGGAATATCATAGATAATATTAGAATTAATATACTCATATCCGTCATTTAGTACATTAAATTTGTCGACAAAGAAAATTCTTTATTTTAAAATTGTGCATTAAATATATAATTGATGGGAAGTGGGTCTATAATTGTTAACCCTTTGGGATGTGAAAAAATAGAAAATGTTTATTTAATACTAAATGACGGGATATCATAGATAATATTAGAATTCATATACTCATATCCGTCAGTTAGTACATTTAATTTTTCGATATCAATATTTATAAGATTAAGGGCCTAAAGGTGATTGACGGCACAGGCCTACTGGGTAATGGATGAGTTAATCTTAAATGACACGCTACAACTCATACAGCTGGACAACTTGCCGACAACTCAAGACAGGTGATGAATATTCACATAACCCTTGCAGCATTTCATACTTCTCACGGTCCAATGATGTATAAGGCGGAAGTGAAGGCTGTTTGGAAGTGGGGCATCCTAAATTCACATACTGACATGACCACTGACACTGACTGATGACAGACATGGCGACGTTTCCTTTATAGCATGTTTTTAAGATTATTTAATGATTTAAGAAGGATAATTCATGATTTTACAGTTGCTACCCGGGTAATAGTTAATATAAATAGACCCACTTCCATATAAAACACCACAGAGGTGGGTCTATAAGTTTAAGCCCAGGTGGGCCTAAAGTGGTACTATGCCATAGAATTCTTGTTTCACGGTAATGGTGTTAAAGAGAGCTGTAATTTTCACAATTTATTACATGCCAAATGGTCTAACTTTGCCAATACACAAAAAAATCCACCAAATTTCCAGGTATGTTAGGGGAAGATGAAAAAATGATCCAAGAAAAATTTTGTTGAAATTTTTTAAAGAGCGACCGAGCAAATTGAAAAAAGTCAACTCCCAGGATCTGGTGAAACAGACTGTAGTAGTATTAGTAGATCTAGATACTTTCATTAAATTTTAAAATTGTCCAATTAAATTATGCTGAGCCTTTTTTCGTAACTGCCCACATGCTAGAATAAATAATTGACCACATTCCACAGTTTTCAGTGAGCAAGAAAAATGCTGTGCCAGATCAAAATCTGAGCTAATTATAAAAACATCCAAAAGCTGCTACCTTAATTTTGCAAATTCCGGCAGGGATACAGAAGCCAAAACATCACCCAGACACTTGAACTTTTTTGAAGCAGCTGAATAAAACTACTGAGATGTTGTATCCGTATATATCAGGTTTTAAGATACATCAGGGCACCCAATGAGTGCCCCGCAATACTGTAACAGAGCAAATAGGTCACACAACAATCAGAAATTTGGGCATAGCCTCCGGCCCCAGTTTTTTTTAAAGTCCATGAGGGGGTCATGGAAGAAGAAAAATTTTGATGGATTCTCATCCTTATAGCCATGAAACTTCCATTTTTACCCTCGGTGCGCCCCATGAGGAAGTGCAGGGTAGGCAAACAAAACTTCACCCAGGTTTTACCATGGGCAAACTAGTGCAGCCTTCCCCAGGCATCTCAATTCTTCGAGATGCCCACATTGTTCTGTCCAAACGGTCTTAATGATGTCCTCCAGAACTTCCTCATAGGGCAGTGGACATAGTCTATTTTCATTTTTTGCATTTTTTTACAAAAATTGTAAAATGGCACCTGCGTAAAAAGAATTAGCAGAAAGGACCACAGCATGCCTGTTCCACTTACCTGTTCAAGCACTTGTTGCAACAATTGAGGAATTAAAGGCGAGAGCTGGCACCATTTTTCATAATTGCGAGAAATCTAATGATGGGAACCCTCGGAAAAGGTGATAAAGTGTCATTCAAAGAAAATTACTTTTTTAATTCTACAATAATGGCTTCATTTCTACCAGTAATAGTGAGCAAGAAGAACAAACAAACAGAGAAAAATATGTCTTTTATTGCAGTGTATCACAAATTTACATAAATCCTGAAAAAACACGAAAAACCCCATCATAATGACTGTTTGGATGTACCTACTCATAGTCATGATAGTGTAACGTTACCTGTAATCTCGGATCACTGTGCTGTTGTGACCGAACTGGATATTGACCCACCCTACCGTCGTACAAAACCCCGTCCAGTGCGTCAGTTCAGAAAGGATAATTGGGAAGCTATCAGGCAACAAATTAGGAGCTGCTGGACCTCCTTTTCAGAAAACAGTCCCAGCCGTTCTGTTATCGAAAATTGGTTGAAACTTAAATCCATCCCAAACCAATGCCTAGACAAATTTATACCAACAAAAATGACTTCCCCTCAGGAAAATCTACCTTGGCTATCCAAATTACTCCTTGCATCTATTCGGAAAAAAACATCTTTATATAGCAAAGCCAAGCGTACAAATAAAGCTGACCTTTGGGTAAAATATAAATTATGTAAACGGCAGACCCAGCGTGCCATCAGGTCTGCCAGGTGGTCTTTTTTGAAAAACAAACTTTCTGAAAGTTTAGAACAAAAAAATTCAAAACCACTCTGGCGTTATATTGGATCTAAACGTCAGGATGGAAATGGTGTCTTTCCCTTGAAGGAAAACGGTGATGTATGTTTTAGAACAATGTCCCTGATGTTTTTGAGGCCTGGATGGATAGTTGTAACAAAATATAGATTTTTGTGGTCGTACGGATTCTTCCGGGCGAATGATGGTTGGATCAGGTCGCTTCTGTTAAGACAGCGTGCCTTCTCTATTGCAGTGTCTATATATATTTGGTGCCGTGTATCCTCTTCGTTCGAGGGCTGATTTGAGTATATCAGTGTGAGTGTTATAGTCCTCTGTGCGGGTGCAGATAGTCTGAGGCTTTGGCTGTATGCGATGCTGGTTTTTTGGTGTGTCGGGTGACAACTGTCACTAAGGACGTATAATCTCTTATCCGTTGGTTTAACGTACGGGGTGACGATGAACGAACTGTTTTGGATTTGGATGTTTGTATCTAAGAAGTTAGTGTTCAAACCTCCCGTATCTTCTATTGTGAATTGGATGTGGGAGTTTATTGAGTTAGATATATCCAATAATTTATCTACGTTCATTTCTTGGTCCTCTTCGAAGATGCAAATCACATCATCTATAAATCTTCTCCATAATTTTATTTGGTGTACCTTTTCTTTAATTTGTTCTTCAATGGAGGACATAAATATATTTGCATAGGCTGGAGCCATGCGTGCGCCCATTGTTGTTCCTTCTTTCTGGATATTTATATTTTTGGTTAAATTTAAAGATGTTGTTTTTGAGTACGAGTTCCGCTAGGACGGCCACGGTGTGGAAATCCGTTTCCGGCATAAGTTTATGGCCTACTTCTATGATGCTGTTTATTCCTTCGGATTGCGGTATATTCGTGTATAGGCTTTTTACATCAAGAGAGATGATTCGGCTGTGTGGGGTCAGAGTGTGATTGTCTAATAGTGTGAGCAGATGGGAGGTGTCTTTTAGGTAGGTGGGTAGTGACAGCATTAGTGGTTGCAGTTGTGTATCTACCCATGCTGAAACCCATTCTGTGGGATGACCGTTGCCGGATAGGATCAGTCTTCCGGGCGGATTCATCCGGTCCTTGTGTATTTTGGGTAGCAGGTAAAATTCCGTTTCCCTTGCATCAATCTGAGTCATTGCGGTATATTCATATTTATTGATTTTATTAAGTCTCAGTAGTTCTCGCAGGGTTTTGTCTATGTTATCCATGTTTTGTGAGATGATACTGTCTTCTAAACGGTGGTAGGAGGGGGTGGTAATTGTTTCTCCGCTTCCGCTATATATTTGTTAATGTCCCAAAGTACCGTTCCGGAACCTTTGTCAGCCAGTTTGATTACAATTTTAGTGTTTTGGGGGATTTCATTTCTCTTATGATTCTTCGTTCTTTAGAGGTGATATTAGGTGTGACTGTACTGGGGTTGCATTCATAAAGTTCTTTTCGGAGATCGGAGATTGCTTTGGAGTGTGTCGGGGGTAATTGTTTTATTGGGGCAACCCAGTTGTTTATTTTGGGTCGATTACTATCTTTGAAGGCTTGTTTGAGGAGGTCTTGTTTCGATGAGGTGTGTGGTGATCTGTTTTTAAAATACCAATGATTGGTAAGTTTTTTTATGAATACGTCCACTTCTGAGCACCATTGATGATGATTCCAGTGTTCTGGGGTTGGTACAAATTTGAGTCCTTTATTCAGCATGGAGATCCATGGGTCTGGTCTGGTTTCATCTGTGATTTTGTAGGTTGAGTCTGCCATTAGTATCTTTTTTTGAGTTCAGTTTGTCGTTGGATGTCCGGTGGTCTTCTTTTTTGTGTGAGTTTTTGGGTGTTGCGTTTGGCAAGGTTCCACAGGAGTGATTCAATGTCCAGAATCAGGCGGCATTTGATTGTCAGTATTAGTTTGTGATTGTATGAAATCGGTCTTTCGAACTCTTCCAGTTCTTGTAGATTTGCTATGCTTAATCCGCTATAGTGACGTACTATGGCTTGCATGATTCCTCGTTCCGCCTCATATTGGTGCTGTTTGATCAAGATATCTAGTTTGGTGCTGTTTCCTATCACATTTATTTTCTTTTGGAGTGATAGTCCTCTTGGAGTAAATTCCCTTTCCAAGCTGGAGCTGAGGAAAGTATGATGATGTTTCGTGCGGATGATTTTACTCGAGCTAGCTCTCAGAGCTCGATAGAGTGCGAATCCGGGATTGGTTGGCGGTAGATCTTTTCCCGCTGATTTCACAATGTAGTCCGCAATGTCTTCATTTTCGGTGTTGTGATGATTCAGAATCTTTTGCCAGTTATATAACGAGATTCTGATTTGTTGAATGTTTTATTGAGGGGTGTGTTTGTTTCCTCTTTTATGTTTATTATTAAGTTATAGTAGAAGGTGCGGATGATTGCTTTCTTTGTCGTGTGCAAATGTGGGGTTGTTATTGTCCTCGGTGGAGGCGGTATTGTGTCTTCTGCTTCTTGTGAATTTGTGGTGTTGGTGGCCTCATCCGGCCGGATGCTTGCATCATCCGCTGTGTTTGTGCCAGATGTGGCTTCTGTGTTGGCCAATAGTTGGGTTACTTCTCCTGGTCCAGTGGTTGTTGAGGTTGTGGCATTGTCCATATCGTTTTCTCTGTATCCTTCGCTGTTTAGGTCGGCTAGGGCCTGTAGGGTGGAGGTGTCCCGCAAGGATAAATTGGCAGGAACAATGTTTTTGACTGGGTCCAATTTGTATAGTTGTATTTTTAGTCTTTTTAGCGGCCCTCTTGGGGTCGAATACTCAGAGGACGAACTCTCACTGCTCGAAGTATGTTTCACAGGTTGGCCCCGTTTCTGTTTCGGGGTAGATTGAAACGATGGTTTATTTAAATCTAATGTTTTTAAATCGGTTGTCAGTTCCTCTTCTGAGGACATTATTTGGTAGATGTGGAATTTTGAATGTTGGGCTGTTTGTCATCCATCTCATATGGCGTCACTTACTTTTTTTCTTTATATTGTTCATTTCAATTGTTGTGTGTGTGTGTGTGTGCGCGATGGTCCACCTGTACTGTTGAATCATTGTAGAAACATTTTGACTGTAGGTTGTTTGTCCTCTTCGGGCTAGGCCCGGTTATGCAGGTAAAGATTGAACAAGTTAAGACATTTCAATTTTTTATGTTTATTTCAACGCGTTTTGCATTGCTGCTTCTTCAGGATACAGTGATTCGTACAAGGTGGTGCTACACAATATATATTTTTAGTTGTTGTATTGTTAGTTGTGACGTCATAGAGAAAGGTATGTAATGTTGTTCTGTATGGAATGGATACTGGTCGTTGATTGGTTGGTTCTTTGCCGGATGTGGGGGAGGGATGTCATCCGGCACGCCGGATGTTGGTGGTGGACGTGCCTAATGAGTGGATTTGTTATGTGGTGTGGATGCGGGGTGAGATGAATGAGTGGTAGGCTAGTGTTTGGTGAGGTTGTGGTCTTGTGTAGTAGTGGTGTGAGTGTATATGCGAGGGTGTGGTGTATGTGGTATGGATTTGTAGAGTGTGGTATAGTGTGTTGATCTATGTTGGTGTATGTGTGTTATTTTAGTGTGTAGTGTGGGACACACAGATATGCCCTAATAAATACACCTTTTTTGGGCCCCCTCCTCGCTGGAGAACAGATTAATACATTTCATACATATAGTAAGTATACAGAAGAAAATAATATAAACCGACCGTCACTTCCTTACAAAGGTTAGTAGGTATCACATGTAGCCTACACACACTAAAACTATGTCGTAGTTATATTCATTAAAGTCATATCCCATGCATATACCGGTTTCTATATTTCTTGTACATTGTGGTGTTAGGCAAGGATGTATTTTATCGCCCACATTTTTTGCTTTTTTATGTAAGCGACCTAGTTTCAGATATAAAGAATTTGAGTGTGGGAATAACAGCTGGGACGCTAAACTTTTTTACTATATTATGCAGATGACATGTTAGTCTTGTTTGCTAGTACCGCTGGTGAACTCAATGTTTTGAATCAGTGGTGTTATAAAGAATCCAGAGAAAGACGTTTCACCACTCTGTCAACATGCAGTAGGCCTATGATTATGTCCTTAGCTTTATTTTAAACAAATACGCTCATACGAGTACACAGATAATGGCTAGAAAACAAAATAAATAGATAGATATTTAGCTGATGTTATTTTCAGAAAAGAACGGACAATCCGCAGCTCTATAAATAACATTCTGCATTGAATTCCAACGCCAGCTCTGCTAGAATTCACATGAGTAAAATCACTTTATGTTAATTTCTCAAAATATTTTGTCTATAAAATTGAAACTGTTCATTCCGAATTCCCAGATAAAGTACTAAATATTCCATGAGTGCAAAATCCTCAAATCAAATCCAAGATGAAAGTTTTACATCGTGCTATGGAAGATTAGATTTAAAATCTTATTTCGGGCTCGTGGTCAAAATCATGGGATCTCGTACTGAAAAAATATCTGCAAATACTAATAATACCCATAACAGACATATTCAACCTTTCAATGGCAATTAGTACATTTATTAACTTTAAATTTTAAAGAAGCGCATGTAAGACCACTACTAGTACTTAAAAAACATATCTTCTTAAAAACGAACTGAAAAATTACAGGCCTATCCAAAATCTTAGAAAAGGTAGTAGCCGATCATCTACAAACTAAAAAAAATCTATCTAATCCATTACAACCGGCCAACTGGAAACATCTTTCCACAGTATCAGCGCCACTAAAAGTACGTTGTGACATTATTGTCAGTATGGACAAGGGTGAAGTTACAGCTCTAGCCTTACACGTATATAAGTCACACTTACCCTACTAGGTGGTGACAGGTGTCGCTACTGAACGTGTGGATTGTCACATCTTTTGTAAGCATCACATAATCACATCTAGCTGGCATGCTGTTGCACCTTTGCTCATGGATTGCTGTACCTTTTGAAAATCACAGGAGAGCAACGTCTTGAATACTTACCAAGTATTCTTAGTTTTAAAGGGAGTGGGGGGGGGGGGGTCTCTGAACCAAAAAGTAAATATTAACTATATCTTTTCATCTATATATGTCCTACAAAAATCCATAATATATCGCTTCTGACATAATTTGGGTCAAGGAATCTGTCATGTTGTTTGAGAAATGATTTAACCAATATTTCGCTTCCAAATCCAATTTTAAGCTGTATTTCTTCACTCTATGGTATAACAAGTTTTTTTATGTTTATGATGTTCAAATTTGTTTAAGCAAAGATTCCAGTTATAGGCAATTAATCTAGCTTAAATAAAACTATTTTTGTGTATATCTTGCAAATTTATATAAATTCAGTTTAGTTATCCAACAGACGTGTACTTTTACAACACTTAATGCTGTGAGGACCGAAAACGTATCTCTATGAAATGTGTAACAATAAGGCATGTCCAATGGCTATATTATCTATTCTTTTCTTGGTGGAATCAAATATTACATATCTATATTTTTCCACAAAATAAAAAGAAACACTAATTATAAATAAAATAAATAACAGGGTTCATTTTCAGATCAGATACGTTGTAATCATGGTAACAGTGGTATGTTATCTTGTGGTTGTTATAAGATATACGGCTATTATAAAACAAAGTATTTCTTTCAGTGCTTTCTATACAGTTTTCTATACGGCAGAATCTGTGGACGTCAGATTCTGACTATAAAGACGATCCCTGTGTTGAAAGGGTTAAGGAAGTTATGAGATATTTTGTATTTCAGGGAAAAATATACTTACGAAATCTCGATATTTCACCCGCGCGTTCAAAATGTGACATCAAAATGTAACATCCAAAGAAACTTTCCCATATAAAAATGGCTTTTAAGTTTAGCATTAGGCCCTACTTGGGGTGTATAGTGTAGAGTAATAAAGGCTTTAAGTTAAAATGGCAGCCCATATTTGGGCATTTTGTCTATTTAGACCGCATTACGTCAGTCAAAACATCATTTCCTTAGCTCACATATCAACATTTCTTATGTAGGGCGTGGACCCTGGTGTAGTCGTTAACACTGTTTGATGCAAGTTCTTCACCCATTCTGTCATCCATGTTTTCAAGTTTCTTCCCCACTCGCTTGTAATCATTTAGTATTGTGAGGAGACTCCATCAAGGGATTTCATGAAAACACATAAAAGCATGAGCAGAATTCTGCTTAATCATTCATGTAGACCTATTCGAAAACTATTTATTCGGCATTCAGGGTGTTATACATCAACCTTTTATAAATCATGCTCAGATTACTTCGATCATCCATAGAAGGTAATTGGCATTATCATCTGTATAAGATTGGTGTTTTGGTGTCTTGGTTTTTTGCATACGTCAAGCAAAATTTTGCTAAGTATATGAGGGTATACAATTCTTAAATTCCAGGACTCCCAGGGGAACACCCGAAAATTTACAAATATTTTACAGGTGGAGGCTTCAGCATTCAGATTAGCAAATAAACCCTCTTGGTCGAATACCTGTTGACGAAACTATTGAAGAAACTACTCACAAAGATACCCCAAACTGATGAAACTAAAATTCAGTCCGTTGTAGAGCTACTACAAACCAGCTGGACCAATCCTCTTTAAAATAATCCTTGCGATATAATTGATCTTTCAGTCGGTACAGCTGAAGAAGCAGATACGCGTATGCTGCTTCACGCAAAACATGCCGCTGAATATTAGACCTACAATGATGTTGTTCTTGTGGCAGATGCCACTGATATCTTCATTATTTGCCTTGCATTTAGCACGAACATTTATTGTCATTTATATATGCAAAGTGGTACTGGAGTTCGACAGAGATTGATAGATATTACCTTATAGGACTACATTTATAGGGTTACACTTATAGGACTACATTGGTAAACAGGATGTGACACCATAAGTTCCTTTTCGGGTCAAGGTATTAAGCTTGGTTCCTTGACACTAGTCATAAACAATCACAAATTTAGAGATGCATTGGCAAATCTCGATAGAAATTGGGCGCTGTCATCAGAAATCTATGCCGTACTCCAGGAGTTTACATGCCGTTTATATTGCCCAAAATCAATAACAAGGATGAGAAGGGCGCATCATGCGCAGATAGCTATATACAGGCATGCCAAAAATCAAGCAGGCATTTGCCACAGGAACTTGGTTATCTGTCCTGATATCCCTCGTCATGATGATGATCGTGGCTGAATTTTGAATGCTTAAGATAAAAACTTAAATGGATGTCTGGTTCTTCCGCTCCAGATGCTGTGCTAAATCCCCTCTCGTACAGGCCTACTTTTAAGCGTATTTGTAAACTGCCACAGTGTCAATGTCTTGAAAATAGATTAAAATGTACAGATACATGTACTTTGCAGGACTGTGCAAACATGTATTAAATAATAAGAATGAAGAAGAGGCACTCAGCCCCTCTTCAGTTGATGACACAGATGATGATAAATTATAATAATAAACACCCAAATTATTTGTGTGATAGATTGAGAAGCTCGTTCAACGATGTGTTCACGTTTTAAACAAAGACAAATGCAATTAAGGACATATCAACCATTGCATTTACAGCTTGTGTGTAAATATATATAGTTTATCAGATGATTGGATCACATAGCTAAGTAGTATGCCTGCATGTCGTTATTTACTGTACACCATAATACTGTAGCTGAATTCTGGTATTGATCTGGGTAGCATGTTAATTTAGTTCATTTTATCGACATGTATCCTAATTTGATTTTAACTTAGTTTTGATTTAACACTAAGAAAGAACAGTTGGTTTCTTCTCCGTTTTAAATGCGTAAACATTGCTCGTACGGACATACGATATTATATCTCAGCTTACGCAAATAATTTTTGAGCTAGAAAAAAATATTATTCAGTTTCATATAGACTCCATGTACAAATATATATGTAGAAAAAAATTGACCGAAAATAACACAGATCGTCCTAAATCGGAGGAAACGTGAGATGTCGTACGGACGCACAAAAAACAGCAACATTTGCAAATTCTTGTTTATTTCGAAAAGTCTGTGAGTTGAGCAATGATTTTTTTCCCACATCCTGTGAGATCAATTTCTCAGGGTGTTCTAAAGAGTAAGAAAACATATTTTTAACAGATAATTTGTTTGGTAATAGACAAGGTCACAATGAAAAAATGAAAACAACTTGTCGTACGGACAGTTCAGAATATGTCGTACGGACGTCTCTGAAACATTTCAGTTGTGGCTATGTAAAAGAGTGTTCACTTTGATTTTTCATTTGAGTATGGCAAAATAGTAAGCTTAGATTATAATAATATGAATAATAATCTATAGCTGGGTTAAAATTTTAGTTTTAAACAAATTAAAAACATAAAATATTCAAAAAATCTAATATTAGGTCCTAATTGTGGTACAGAATTGTGTTGGGGCGTCTTATTTGACATATGTGAATACTGATAATTATCATGAATATATGTGCCCATCATAATAACATTTTTTAGATCTTGCAGCTTCTTCACAATTCCTGTAGGGCTTTTGAATGTCCTTTTTGGAGGGCCACACTTAATATTTGTCGTACGGACAACACAGTATAAAATTCAAAATCACTCATCATGGCATGTTGTTATTTCAAATCATTTAAAAAATGTAGGTTGAATGCTACGTTTCTATGTTGCTCTATTATATGCTAATAATAATTTCAATGTTGCACATCATCATGTATACTATTTTTTCCAATATATATAAAAAGAAAGAGACAAAAACAGCAAATTATATTACATGGTGCTGGCCATTATATGTAATATTATTTCACGCATTTGAGTTATGGCACAAAAGATACATATGCAGGGTTCGACACTAACGCAGGCCCGTTGGCCCGAGGCCAGTGAAAATCTGTAAGGGCCAGTAAATCACATGAGATACTGGCCCTGCGTGCCAACGAAAAAAAACATTGTTGCCTGGTGAATTCCTGGCGAATTTGTAAGAGAATTGTCCAGCAGACAATCAAAATGATAGGTCAAATCAAAAGATGAGTTTTTGTATCTGAAGACTTTGACAAGTGTTCACCAGTTGTTCACTGTGCTTGTGAAAACTGCCGCCGCACCGTGCAAATGCTGGAAGCGGCTTGCATACATGAGTACAGGCTTAGCGCTATGTCAGCCTACGCAGCAGTTCGCTGCGCTCGCACAGGCCATTGTAACACACGGCTAGTACCAGGCTGTGACTTCACCACCTAGCAACGTCGTATATATCACACATGGATACCATGTAGTCTATAGGCCCCATTAGGCATTACAAAACGGGCCATGATAAGATAATCACGTTGACGATATATTATATCTATTCAGGGGAGGTCCAGTAGGCCTATGGCTATGCTTATCATTATCGAATGTCCGTATCGCCTATTTTAGTAGGAAACAATAAGCACTGTTGTATAGATCTACGTTGTCTTGATGGGATGAACATTGATCAAATAGGGATCAGATCCCGGGATCAGCTTTTAACATGTAGGCTAGTAGGCCCACGGTAGACTAGGCCTATATCGTCTTACGCATGTAGGCCTAGGCTACTGACATCGTGCTTGCACAGTAGCCTAACACTAACAGTCATTCCTAATGGCTATCTTAGCATCCACGCAGCATTGGCACAATGCCTTAGGCCTACCATGATTCATATGAATGACAGGACTTAGCACACAGAATTGGCCCCATTCATTATCAGGCCAATTTCTAATTAATGTTTTCTGAGGCCAATTTGTAATTAATGTTTTCTAATTTCCAGAGAATATATTACCCACTGAACTTGGACTGGGGCTTACTTGGGCAATATCTGTGATGTAGTCATAAATAATCCTGCAACAATCATTAGTCCCAATGCACGCGAGGCATAGGGCTTGTTGTTCACCTAATCCCCGCCGCACCGCGTAGGTTGCCTGGATCCAGGGCTGGCCTGGATCAGCATTGATCTAGTTGTTCACCAAGCACGTGCTTGTGCGTCATAATTCTGCACTTGCTGGAGCGCTATAGTCTATACACATGATACACATTATACTGATAGATTCATGTTGCCTGTATAGGCCTAGCTCTCCACCCCAGGGTTGGTTAATTATGGAAAGTCGCTAGTCTACAGTCTACTATACTAGTCTCAGGTCATAGACCTAAGTCTAGTACAAGACGCCGTGCCCAGCAGGCTAAGCATCATGGCTACGCAACTTAATATGTTTAGTTTTATAAAGAAACGGGATGCCAGCAATCTGCAGCCACCACCGACGATTAAAAAGAGTAAAACCAAACAAGAAATCCTAGATCAACAGAAAATATATGAACGAGAAGACCGGTCTAGATCATTTTAGAAAGACTGGTTGAAATTGTTTACGTGGTTGGTGCCAAGCAGCGATGATGTCAGGGACGGTACAAGCGCAGCTACTGTTACTGATAGTGTATCAAAAATGTTCTGCCGTGTTTGCCGACCATACGAACAAACTGGTGCCTTTGTTGTTGGCTGTAGTGTTTTTAAGAAGGCATCAATCGTTGCTCACGAAAAAAGTAAGTCTCATCAGTTGAATATTTTAAAAGAAAACGCAAAAAACGAAAAACCTGGCACATCCATTGCTGCTGGTTCTCTTAAGATCATGAACTCTGGCCAAATTAAAGTTGCTCTTTCAAACAGCACATGCTTTGGCCAAACATGGCAAACCTTACACAGATTTCCCATGGATGTGTACTTTGGATAAAGCCAAAGGATTAGACATTGGCAAAACGTACCACACTGATAAATATGCTGCTCAGTTTGTTCACTTCATCAGCCAGGCACAAATTCAGAATAACTTATCTATTTTTGAGACCGCCAAGTTTGCCACGGTCATCAGCGATGGCTCAACTGATTCAAGTTTTTGTGAAGCTGAGATAGTTTTCATCAGATTTGCCACTAAAGGGCAACTCTATACACAATTTGTTGGAGTGGCAAATGTCGCGAAAGCTAATGCTGAAAACATCACCAAGGCCATTACAAACATATTAGATGGAGTGATGACTGATAGTTGGCGCCAAAAAATTGTTGCCCTGGCTACTGATGGTGCTGCAGTAATGCTGGACAAAAACAATGGGGTAGTGAAACGGAATAAAGAGCTCGTGCATAGGCCTTCAGTGTTAGCAATTCACTGCTCAGCTCACAGACTTGAGTTGACTTACAAGCACAGTTGCAAGGATGTACCTCTCTTTGTGAAGATCAATGCGATGCTTCTGAGTATGTACTACTTCTACAGGAATAGTCCGTTGCAGCGCTCCAACCTGAAGGAGTCATTCAAAGCAAATAACATGACATGTCTTATTCCTTCACGTGTTGGAGGAACGAGGTGGATACCACACATTAAACGTGCTCTGAAAAACCTTCTAGTTGGCTATGGTTCAATCGTGCAGCATCTCAAACAGCTACAGGCTGATCCTGGTGAGGTACGAAAGGATTCTGCAGCAAGGGCGGGCAACTACTTAAAACTTCTTCTGAACAAATCAGCCTTGTGCTTTGTTCATTTTATCTATGACATTGTAATTTGTCTGGCACATGTCTCGGAGGCTATTCAGGCCAGGGGAGCCACACTAGCTGATGTCCAATCAGAGTTGGATGCAACCCGAGCGATGTTATTGAATTACAGAGACAGTGATGGCACGAAGCTGAAGCTGGTGATGGGAAAGGAGGAGTACAAGGGTCATGGCTTGTCGTCAAACATGTCAGGCTTTCAGAGCGCCAGAACCAAATTAATTGATAGCCTCCTCTTGGATTTGAATAAACGATTCGAAGCTGATGCAGCAGTTATCCGAGCCAGTACAATCACCAATATGTCTTCATGGCCACAATGCAAAGCAGAAGCTAAGGATTTTGGAAATGAGCATGTGTCTTTGCTAGTTGATGCGTTGGAGATCTATTGCAAGACGCAGGGGTGAGTGTAGATGAATTGCAGCATGAGTTGATCAGATTAAAACTGCTGGCTTACAGCAGCTTTCACGACATCCATTCAATCACCTGGATAAGGATGAATTCAGTACTGGGGAGAAATGCCCAAATATCCTAGCAACCAATGACTTTCTCTTGACGATCAATCCAAGTTCTGTGGAAGCAGAACGAGGATTTAGTTCAATGAAGAGACTCAAAAACCACTAGAGGAGCTGTCTCCAACAAGATCACCTGTCTGATCTCCTACGGGTGTTGATTGAAACACCTGATGTAGGTGATTTTGATCCAACCCTTGCCAATGATTTATGGAATGTTGCAGGCAGCAGATCACGCAGGCCAGAGTACATGGATCGTAGACACGAATCTGCTTCAGCTATGATTTCCCCTGACACTTTCCTTCCAGAGGATGATAATTCTGAGAATGCTGAGTCAGACGCAATGTATTCTGATTCAGATGATGAAGAGGGTGGAATTATTCACCCAGCGCAAATCTTGGCTGCTAGAGTTGAGGCAGTGGCCATTCTAGGTTCTGATCTTGGCATCTGAACAAAACTGCAGTTGGATTAACAAGTTATCATACATTAATAATGTCAATGACAAGTTACTTATTTTTTATCTCATTAAATGACCATCTCTGGCTCCTAATGAATACTTCTTGTTCTTATTTTACTGCTTTATTCAGTCTTTTCAAATCCCATGATTTAGTTTTTTTTACGGAGACAAGTAAATTAGTAAAGCGATCAATTATCAAATTTTAAGGTATAAGGGCTACCATACAAGGCTAAGGGCCAGTAATTATCTGAAGTTACTGGCCCTTTGGGCTACCACCTCAATTCAGTTAGTATCGACCCCTGCATATGCACTGAAGACCAAAATATTATATTAATTTATTTTGTGAATCTAAATTGTTAACTGAAGTTGATCCAAAAAAGATAAGTTTCACCATATAAACATGATAAACAAGCTTGAAAAATACAAAAATAGACAGACAGCCTTTTACATCTATTAAATTGGTAAAACAATGCTTGCATTGTACATGTTGTTAGGAGATGCAATTGTTTAGAACAGAATAATAGTATTTTCACAGTGAAAATATTTATTAGCAGACTATAGAGATACTCATGATAGTTTAATCCTTGGTATAAGCAGAGGTGGATTCCAAAATATATATACCCGTAATTATAGCTGCAAAACTTGATATGTATTAAGATAGCTGGATACCAGTGTTTCTCAGTAAAATATTTGTGTATCCATTTCTGATTCAATGTCAAACAAGCCCTATGTGCCCTGTATTAGTCAATAGATTTGTTAGCTCCCGCCGTCACCGTAGGTGAGCGAAGGGAGCTATGGATTCTACCTCCGTTTTTTTTTGGCCTCTTCTTTTGCCTATAACTTTGTGAGAAAATAAGCTAGGATAACAATTTTTGGTATGTGGGTTACTCCCAGGTGGCTAATGGACGGGTTAAAATATTTTTAATCTAAATTCAATACGCAAGGTTGCAGAGGAGAAAATGATGATGTGACGGCGTTGGGCCGTTGGGCCGTCCGTAAACAATTCGTTTCCGGAGCATATCTCTGAAAGTACTTGTCCGATTGTCTTCAAATTTTACACACAACACCCCTAGGGGGTCTAGTTGTGCCTTTTGGGGTATTTGAACTTTGACCTACTTCTGGTTCAGAACTATGACCTATTTAGACGATTTGACGCGCACTTCGTTTTCGGAGCAGATCTCGAAAAGTACTGAGCCGATGACAGTCATATTGCACATACATGCTCTCTAAGGTCCCTAGTTGTGCCTTTTCAGGTTTTTGGACCTTGACCTTGAAGTTGACCCAGCACTTTGACCTACCGTATTATCCCTAATAAACGCACCACCCCTAATAAACGCGCCCCCCCTTTTCATGTACCCTGTATATCCAGTCATCTGGCTTGAAAAAATCTACCAGACACCAGCCTTCTGCGTGTAGCCGTGTCAACATGGTTGAGCCACGGTCAGCGTGTTGTGAGCATGGGTGTAAACGCGGTATTCTACTGTTACATGTAGCCTAGTTGTTGTACATGTTGTTTTAACACTGGGCCAACGTCGTACAGGTTGTGTTAGAATAACGACTGCGTGTCAGGTTTGCTTACAACAAAAGTACTAACTGTCCATTGCACTAGCTCAGTGATCATTGAGTCAGACAGATTTACAAGCGCCCAAAATTCCCGGCGTTTTAATGCGACGCCAATGTATAGGGCCTACCCGTAGGCTTAATGCTAAGTATGATTTGAAGCCTCTAATGACACGAAAAACGTCTGCCCCTGTTTATCGTGCTACGTCATGTTTTGGCCGTCAGCAGTTGGCGTCCACTGGTCATCCAAATATGTGAGGTATGGATCTTGTTCTACTATAGTAGCGCCGAGACACAAGACTTGATAGGTGCTTAAACCCAGACGATCCAACCATGGCATTGGCCCATTAACATGATTAATGCTGCTGCTGCTTTGAACCAATGTTATAGCGCACATGTATACATGATGTCCCTGCAGAGATGATACACCACCATTCGATAAATGGCGGGCTAAGGTCGGCAAGAGTAGGTGACGTCATCAGGCCGGGGACGGTCTGCTGTGGCAGACATTCTGAGGCCTACACACTGTGTGAAATTAGACGTAAATTTAATCAGTTAGGCCTACATCTTTTTAAAGCATTCATACAGTATGTTGCAGACGGATTTCTATTATTCTAATCAGCAGTAATGTATCTAAAACAAATACGATATTTATATATCGTCGTGCCCAAACAAGATCATTCCAAGATGAATGTGATGGTAACCGCCTCGTCTCGGCCTATATAGCGGGCCGTGGCTGCATAAGGTGGCAGCCTGTGTTAACATACTAGTTACACTTGATGCCAGCGCGCACGTGTGGCGCCTTGAGAGTGGATGGGGGCTTGCACGTGCAGTGAGTTCTCGCCAATGTCGCATGGCTTAATGACGGCGCCGCAGCCGAATGCGACCGTGAAATACAGATCAACATTTTAGTGCACATAATAAACACGCCCCCAACTTCGTCTCCGCGCCCGGCGCGTTTATTAGGGATAATACGGTAATTGATAACATCGGTAAATCCGACTGAAAGATTTTGCGGAATATCATGAAAACCGCTCCAGATAGCTACACCATTACTATAAAACAAATTGTGAGGTTTCAGGAGAGGATGCATCTTGAAAAATTTCAAGTCGATAACATTAAAAATGGCCGCCTATCGGCCATTATTCACCTCGACAGGCCTGATATTGCGGAATATCATGAAAACCGCTCAAGATAGCTACACCATTAATATCAAATAAATTGTAAGGTTTCAGGAGAGGATGCATCCTGAAAAAATTGAAGTTGATAAAATTCAAAATGGCCGCCTATCAGCCATTATTCACCTCGACAGGCCTGATATTGTGGAATATCATGAAAACCGCTCAAGATATCTACACCATTACTATAAAACAAATTGTAAGGCTTTAGGAGAGGATGTATTTTGAAAAAAATCATTTTGTCAAAGTTCAAAATGGCCGCCAATCAGCCATTATTCACTTTCACATGGCCGTTATTTGGTAAACCGTGCTAGATGGCTAGACCATTACTATAAAACAAAATGTGTGATTTCAGAAGAGGATGCATCTTGGAAAAATTTGACTCGATAAAATTCAAAATGGCCGCTTATCGGCCATTATTCACTTTCACATGGCCGTTATTTTGTCAACCGTGCTAGATGGCTAGACCATTACTGTAAAACGAAATGTGAGATTTCAGATGAGGATGCATCTTGAAAAAAATTGACTTGATCAAATTTAAAATGGCCGCCTTTTCGGCCATTATTCATTTTCACATGGCTGACATTTGGTAAACCGTGCTAGATGGCTAGACCATTACCTGATTACTATAAAACAAAGTGTGAGTTTTCGGGGGAGGATGCACCCTGAAAATTTTAAACTTACGAATTCAAAATGGCCGACAATCAGCATTATTTACCTCGATAGGCCTGATATCAGGTAAACCGTGCTAGATAGCTAGACCATTACTATAAAACAAAATGTGACGTTTCGAGAGAGGATGCCTTATAAAAACTTTCGACTCAATCGAATTCAAAATGGCCGCCTATCGGCCACTATTTACTTGCACATTGCTGATATTTGGTAAACCGTGTTAGATAGCTGGACCATTACTATAAAACAAAATGTGAGATTACAAGAGAGGATGCATCTTGAAAAAAATTGACTCGATCAAATTCAAAATGGCCGCCTATCGGCCATTATTCACTTTCACATAGCCGGTTTTTAGTAACCGTACTAGATGGCTAGACCATTACTATAAAACAAAATGTGAGATTTCAGGAGAGAATGCATCTTGAAAAATTTTGACTTGATCAAATTCAAAATGGCCTTCTATCGGCCATTATTCACTTTCACATGGGCGATATTTGGTAAACCGTGCTAGATGGCTAGACCATTACTATAGAATGAAATGTGAGATTTCAGCTGAGGATGCATCTTGGAAAATTTTGACTTGATCAAATTCAAAATGGCCGCCTTTAGGCCATTATTCACTTTCACATGGCCGATATTTGGTAAACCGTGCTAGATAGCTAGACGATTACTATAGAATGAAATGTGAGATTTCAGCTGAGGATGCATCTTGAAAAATTCTGACTCGTTCAAATTCAAAATGGCCCCCTATCGGCCATTATTTACTTTCACATGCCCAATATTTTGCAAACTGTGTTAGATGTTAGTCCATTACTATAAAACAAAATTTGAGGTTTCGGGGGAGGATGCACCCTAAGTTTTTAACTAATTTATATCGAATTCAAAATGACCGTAAATCAGCTATTAATTAACTCGATTGGCCTGATATCGGGTAAACCATGCCAGATAGGTAGACCATTACTGGGATACTGATTAGGATCATTAATTTCAATGGAGGTTTGCAATCTCTGACAGACTGTCTAGTTCTTATCCCACTTTTAGACTGGGCTTCTTAGACCTAGTTGTCTTGCGTCTTGATTTTTAGCTCCCGCCGTCACCGTAGGTGAGCGAAGGGAGCTATGGATTCTACCTCCGTTTTTTTTTGGCCTCTTCTTTTGCCTATAACTTTGTGAGAAAATAAGCTAGGATAACAATTTTTGGTATGTGGGTTACTTCCAGGTGGCTAATGGACGGGTTAAAATATTTTTAATCTGAATTCAATACGCAAGGTTGCAGAGGAGAAAATGATGATGTGACGGCGTTGGGCCGTTGGGCCGTTGGGCCGTTGGGCCGTTGGGCCGTTGGGCCGTCCGTAAACAATTCGTTTCCGGAGCATATCTCTGAAAGTACTTGTCCGATTGTCTTCAAATTTTACACACAACACCCCTGGGGGGTCTAGTTGTGCCTTTTGGGGTATTTGAACTTTGACCTACTTCTGGTTCAGAACTATGACCTATTTAGACGTTTTGACGCGCACTTCGTTTCCGGAGCAGATCTCGAAAAGTACTGGGCCGATGACAGTCATATTGCACATACATGTTCTCTAAGGTCCCTAGTTGTGCCTTTTCAGGTTTTTGGACCTTGACCTTGAAGTTGACCCAGCACTTTGACCTAATTTATAACATCGGTAAATCCGACTGAAAGATTTTGCGGAATATCATGAAAACCGCTCAAGATAGCTACACCATTACTATAAAACAAATTGTGAGGTTTCAGGAGAGGATGCATCTTGAAAAATTTCAAGTCGATAAAATTAAAAATGGCCGCCTATCGGCCATTATTCACCTCGACAGGCCTGATATTGCGGAATATCATGAAAACCGCTCAAGATAGCTACACCATTAATATCAAATAAATTGTAAGGTTTCAGGAGAGGATGCATCCTGAAAAAATTGAAGTTGAGAAAATTCAAAATGGCCGCCTATCAGCCATTATTCACCTCGACAGGCCTGATATTGTGGAATATCATGAAAACCGCTCAAGATATCTACACCATTACTATAAAACAAATTGTAAGGCTTCAGGAGAGGATGTATTTTGAAAAAAATCATTTTGTCAAAGTTCAAAATGGCCGCCAATCAGCCATTATTCACTTTCACATGGCCGTTATTTGGTAAACCGTGCTAGATGGCTAGACCATTACTATAAAATAAAATGTGTGATTTCAGGAGAGGATGCATCTTGGAAAAATTTGACTCGATAAAATTCAAAATGGCCGCTTATCGGCCATTATTCACTTTCACATGGCCGCTATTTGGTCAACCGTGCTAGATGGCTAGACCATTACTGTAAAACGAAATGTGAGATTTCAGATGAGGATGCATCTTGAAAAAAATTGACTTGATCAAATTTAAAATGGCCGCCTTTTCGGCCATTATTCATTTTCACATGGCTGATATTTGGTAAACCGTGCTAGATGGCTAGACCATTACCTGATTACTATAAAACAAAGTGTGAGTTTTCGGAGGAGAATGCACCCTGAAAATTTTAAACTTACGAATTCAAAATGGCCGACAATCAGCATCATTTACCTCGATAGGCCTGATATCAGGTAAACCGTGCTAGATAGCTAGACCATTACTATAAAACAAAATGTGACGTTTCGAGAGAGGATGCCTTTTAAAAACTTTCGACTCAATCAAATTCAAAATGGCCGCCTATCGGCCACTATTTACTTGCACATTGCTGATATTTGGTAAACCGTGTTAGATAGCTGGACCATTACTATAAAACAAAATGTGAGATTACAAGAGAGGATGCATCTTGAAAAAAATTGACTCGATCAAATTCAAAATGGCCGCCTATCGGCCATTATTCACTTTCACATAGCCGGTTTTTAGTAACCGTTCTAGATGGCTAGACCATTACTATAAAACAAAATGTGAGATTTCAGGAGAGGATGCATCTTGAAAAATTTTGACTTGATCAAATTCAAAATGGCCTCCTATCGGCCATTATTCACTTTCACATGGGCGATATTTGGTAAACCGTGCTAGATGGCTAGACCATTACTATAAAATGAAATGTGAGATTTCAGCTGAGGATGCATCTTGGAAAATTTTGACTTGATCAAATTCAAAATGGCCGCCTTTAGGCCATTATTCACTTTCACATGGCCGATATTTGGTAAACCGTGCTAGATAGCTAGACGATTACTATAGAATGAAATGTGAGATTTCAGCTGAGGATGCATCTTGAAAAATTCTGACTCGTTCAAATTCAAAATGGCCCCCTATCGGCCATTATTTACTTTCACAAACCCAATATTTTGCAAACTGTGTTAGATGTTAGTCCATTACTATAAAACAAAATTTGAGGTTTCGGGGGAGGATGCACCCTAAGTTTTTGACTAATTTATATCGAATTCAAAATGACCGTAAATCAGCTATTAGTTACCTCGATTGGCCTGATATAGGGTAAACCGTGCCAGATAGGTAGACCATTACTGGGATACTGATTAGGATCATTAATTTCAATGGAGGTTTGCAATCTCTGACAGACTGTCTAGTTCTTATCCCACTTTTAGACTGGGCTTCTTAGACCTAGTTGTCTTGCGTCTTGTTGACCTAGCCTAGGACTACATTAAAAACCCTACACGAAATTGCTTAAATCAAATTCTAATTCGTCGCGGGAGCTCCTGGACTTATGTAGTCTTGTTAGTTATGAAAAACCTTTTCAAATAAATGGTGAAAATTTATACAAAAACCAATAAACGTATTCAAAGGTGGAGATTATCAATATAATGTACATGTACATGAAATGTTGTCTGTAAGACATTTTAAATGTCGTACGGACAGCATTAAAAAGCCAATTGCATAAAAACTAATGATGTGAAATATTTTAAACAGAACCAGTCAAACCTTTGCTGATTAAAGAAAGAGGATTTGTAGTAACAAGATGAAGACTGCATCATTGATTCATTAATGTGGAAAAAATATGTTTCATATGTCGTACGGACAAATTATGAAAATAGCATGAGCAAACATTTGGCACAAAACAACCAATGTGCTTAAATTATCAAATACTTTGATTTTACATTTTGCAGAAACATATTATATTATTAATTAAAGATAGAAACAATGTAAACAGTTTACTAATTGAAAAATCTTGATAAAAATATAAAGAAACATGAAAATTAAGTTTTGTGAAAAAATAAACAATAACAATGGGAATAAGTTGCTTTTTGGACATTTTTCAATCAAATAATTGAAAAAAAAGTTGCAACCAGATTAGTTGAGGTAGTTTTGTATCATATTAGCCCATAACATTAAAGTTTCAAGCTGTTTTCAAAATCAAGTTTTTTTCACTTTGTGCATGGAATCGCCCTCATGTGTTAGGCATACAAAACCATCCAGAGTAGTTAATTTTTAGTCACCCCGAATGGTACTAAGTATGGGTCTGGCTCAATCACATAATTATGATAACAACCACAAAATAACATACCACTATCACCATGATTACAGTGTATCTAATCTAAAACGCAACATGAACCATATGCTAGCTATCATTAATTTATTTATAATGATTTAGTGGTTTTTTTTTAATTTTGTTGGAAAAATATAAATATTTAATATTTGATTCACCAAGAACAAAATAGATAATATAGACAACTATTAGACATGTATGCCTTATTGTGACACATTTCATAGAGATACGCTTTCGGTTCTCACAACAAGTCCTATGAAGTACCGTATATCCCCGCGTATAGTGCGACGCCATGTATAATACGAGTTAAGATTTGAGGGGTCTGATGACGGGAAAAAACGTCTACCCCTCTGTATAATACGACCTCAAATTTTGGATGTCGGCAGCGTCCCGGGCCATCTAAATGTGAGGCATGGATATTATCGTATTCAACTAAATGGAGCCTTGACACAGGACAGATACCTTCATACACGATGCTCCATGACCGGAACAGGGGCAACATCACAGCTCTGCAAAACCAAAGGGCAGTATCTGCTTACTTACTTGTAAGCAGATGTGTATTTTAATTTTCCACGGCAGAGTGGATATCATCCGGACTGTCTGGTTTTGGGCAGACATTCTGAGGCCTGCTTAAGCTACATAGACACACAGATTTTAAAATATTTATATTTCGCCGACAAATTTATATTATTTTAATTTATATATTACAAAGACCATATTTTAATATCGTCGTGCTCAAATAAGAACATTCCAAGATGAATTATGCGATTGTAAAACATTTGCAGACTAGCCGCATTGTCTAGACACAAGAGGTGTTTGGCTGTATGAGGTGTCAGGGTGTAATAACACAGCTGCGCTCAGTGAACTACAGCTACCACAGATACCACCATTTGCTCAATACCGTATCAGCAGCGGCAACGGCGGTAGGCGTTAATGTTATCCCAGCAACATGGACATTCTAAGGCCTACACGTATAGAATTTGCCATAGGAAATATAATCAGTGATATCTTGTTATATTTTGTCAACGCATTCTCTCATTCCAATACATCTTAATAAAATATCATATACAGATAGGCCTACCATCGTACACAATAGAACACTCCCATATATGAAAGGCGACCTTAGATTAAATCATTAATAATATAAATGAACAGGTCAGGAGTGTGAATTGGTTGCAGACTAACGGCGTCATTTATCTGCCCGTGGTTGTCAAAGGTGCCACGCGCGTCTGTCTTTTGGCGGGAATGTGAGACGGGGGCTCCCAGCAAACACAACACATTCACCCAATGCTAGGATAATGCTGTGTTAGCGTCGCAGACGGTGGCACAACAATGTACCAGCATTGGGTGAACGTATCTTGTTTGCATTCGCAACAAACACACTCAATGTCCAATGCTGCTTTATAATTGTTGGGCCAGCGTCGACGACACTGTCCTAACTTTGACACAGCATTGCGTATAGTGTATCGTGCTCACTGGGTGCATTATCACAATCGTCGCTAGGCCGCTAATATACGTCGTCCATGAAATACAGTAAATGACATTCTATTAGTTGGAAAGTCACAGTCTACGTTTTACCGCTAAAGAGCTAAAAAAAATTGTAAAAAATTATACATCTATGTATAATACGAGGTGCCTTTTTGTGACATGAATAGCTAAGAAAAAACATCGCATTATACACGGGGATATACGGTACGCGTCTGTTGGATAACTAAACTGCTTTTATATTTACAAGAGATACAAACAAAAGTAGTTTAATTTAACGCTAGTTTGATTGTCTAACTAGAATATTTACTTACAAATTTTCAAACATTATATAGACATAAATAAACCAGTTAAACCAGAGAATTAATACAGCTTTGAATTGGCGGCCATCTTGGATTTGTCGGCGAAATGTTTGTTGAATTATTTCCAAAACATCAAAAACGTATTCCTTGGACAGAATTATGTCAGAAACGATGTATTATGGATTTTTGTAGGACTAATAGATGAAAAGATACAATTAATACTTACTTTTTAATTCCGAGACCCCCCCCCCATCTTTAAAACTGAAATTACTACCCTTAAGCTACCGTTCTGAAAAGGCCATCATACATTTTTAGAACCTTCATATATATTTATATACCAGAAAATCACAATAAAGTTTAGTCACCCCAATTGGTACTAAATTTTGGTCTGGCCCAAGGACTATAAGTTGATTGCAACCATCACGCCTATCTACAACGTAAAATATAATAATACAAATTATACAAGTTGAAAAAATATGTACATTATTTCGGTGGAATTAGTGTCATATAACTGATAATATACGTAGACTTGTATCATTTATTTTATTCTAAATCTCAAAGAACAAAAAGTTCAGGTAAAACAAATGTTATTATTTTGTAGAGTATCTCGTTCAGACATATCCTACAGTTTAAAACCACGAGTGACAACAGCGTAGCTGAAAGCTCCCGCCACAGATTGCGCTCAATCAAAAATGCGAGACATTCCTTTGGGCGATCATATCTAAGACGTTTCCCAAATTAATCAGGTCAACAATTGGTTGGATTAAAATCTGTAACATCTCATCTCCATGATCCCATGTTCAGCTCGTCTGTTGCAACGCCATTAAAAAGTTATGAACATTTTTCGGACATTGCATGGGGTTGAGATCTTTCTCATTCATCGCCATATTTGAGAACGTTGTTTTACGATTTGGTCTCGTCCATGGCTAAGCTACGGGCAGTATACAAAGTCATGCCTATGTTTGCCGGGCCGATATTGCTTTTTTATCTGTTTATTTTCAATAAAATAATTTCCCAAATCTAACTTTTTAAAATTTTTATTCTCTCTCGTGTCTCTCGTATCTCTCGTGTCTCTCGCTTTTCTTATTTGGGTTTTTGGAAGCTCTTTCCTGTTTCTCGCTTTTCATCACGTAATTTTGCGATTTATGGGCTCTCCCGTATCTCTCGTGTCTCTTGCTGTTTATCACGACCGGATATGGAGACGAAATTCCTGATTTCTAATTATTGACAACCATGTCAAAAATAAGAAATACAGGAATTTTGTCTCTATATCTAGCCTATTAACTAGTGAATGCGCAGCACAAAAATTAAAAAAACTTTTGCAGTTCCAGTCTATGGACATGTTTACATCATATGGTCATATTAATTTAATAAGCCTAAATAAAATCACCGATTTTTTTACGATTTTAGACCTGGGCATGTTGCTTTAAGCAGCCCTCGCCGAGGCGGGCTGCTTACTGTTTTCCACACGGTCCGCCGCCGCAGTTATTTGTTTTCAAGATAGCTACTAGTCTATCAATTTCTGCTTCCTCATACTTCACATAGCCATCACATACCATCGGGGAATTGTTTTGGTGACATTTTGGCCACTAACGATGAAATGCTCGTTAGTTCATTTCAGGAAAAAGTTGCTATCAGATCTTCTTTTAATTTGGCAAATATGTTCAGCTATGTCAGCCAATGACCTGATTAACTTTTGTGATCAAACGATTTCAAAATGGCCGTTTAGCAGCCATTTTGAATTTTGTAATATTTACTTAACTCAAGAAATGCAAAATGACTGGACCATGAATATAAAACAAAATGTAATGTCTCACACAAGGATAACCTCTGACAAATTTCACACTAAAAAATCCAAAATGGCTGTCAGTCGACCATTTTTTTTTTTCACTGTCTCGGAAAACTTGCAACAATGCATGATAGCTGATCTATGAATTTCAGCTTCCGTATAATACTTCACATAGCCATCATATACCACTGGGGTGTTTTTTGTGACATTTTGATAGCCATATAATCAACCCTTTAATTGCTAGGGCCACTAACAAAGAAATACTTGTTAGCGCGTTTCAGGAAAAAGTTTCCAGCATATCTTCTTATTTGGCAAATATACACAGCAATGTCAGCCAATGATCTGATTAACTTTTGGGAGCAAACAATTTCAAAATTGTGGTCAAGTGATAACGAAGGGCTGCTTTCGTGTTCGTTTCTGAACAACTCTTTCTAGACTAGTTAAAAATAGCCATTGACATGAATAAATTAGGGCCTAACGTTACACATAAATCACAATGAAAACTGATTTTCACTGGCATATGCCTGATAGAATAGTCCTATTGAGATCCTTGTTGGACTGAGATGGTCAGGCTAACGGTCTAATTTTCGGGAAGAAGACAGCCAAAGTAGGTTTACAACATGTGGTGTCAAGGTGCAGAAAACAAGAGAGATCCCCCAGGTCTATTTAATATTGTGCTGCAGTCTAACACTGTTATTACGCTGTCCTATCATTAAATCAACATTGGCTCAACGACTGTGGCAGTGGAAGTAATTAATCAGTCTCTTGACTCAGTTATTTCAATTCTGAACAATCCACACTGCCATCACATCTGAACAAATAGCAGTAGGCCTACTAGCATGCAATGTACCTAGGCTACTAGCATGCAGTACCTTCCCCTACCTGTTATTGACTGGGGTATGCCTAGTAACATATATGCCTATGCCACTCAAACTGTCAGGTTAATATAAACAGTTTCCGTTTAATAGATTGGCTTTGAATAATAAACTGCACCACAGTCCCAGCCCAGGGTCAAATTGTGAGCTGTGTATCGCTGTATTAGTTTCAGTATTAGTATTCAGCGTTGTTAGAACAGAGTCAAGGTTCGGCATCCCATGATCCAAAACATAGGCCTATATGCTTACCAATAAAATTTAAATGACGTATGGCAGAAAACGAGCTACTGAAACCAAAATGTAGTTGAAATGTTGCTGATTTCAACGAAATATTGGACTGTTACCTGTAACCTGACTGTAACCTCGCCACTAGGTAACCTCGCCACAGGTAATCTCGCCACAGATTTGGTAACCTTGATACGGAAGGCTGAGTAACCTCGCCACAGCTTTGGTAACCTCGCCACATGGGGCTAAGAAACCTCGCCACAATTTCGCCACACCTGTTGTATTCGCATTTATCAATGTATTTTCAAAGGTTAATCTCTACCTTGAACATGGTGTAGATGTCTATATAGACTTAGACTATATGTGGCATTGAAATCAAAAGCAAAAAAAATTCTGAAAATGGACCAATATATAACGAATAATAATAGGCCTACAAATTTATTTTGTACAGCAAATATTGTAGAAAATTTGTTCATTGCGACTAATAATAGTAATATATTAACCCTTAAACTGCTGAATTAAATAATTTAAATTTTCACACACTTGGATCCTCCCATCTTAGAGTTGTGTCTCACTATCTTGACCCACAACTTTAAGTGAGAGAAAACAACTCGTATAAAGTTGTTAAATTTGTAATTTAAGACCAATATTAACCGCCAATATGGTTCATGTCCACATGGTTTATGGAATGATTTTACTTCTTTTGTGCCAATGAATTGAATCTTTGATATTTCTATCAGCATGAACACCTGATGAATGTTTATTATGGAATATGAGGTGATATGAATGAACCTTAAGTGTTTTATTTTTTGTAAGAAAATGCCCCCTTTTGAAAAAATAATGGGCCACATGCCCCATTGTCTAAGGCCAATGTCCCCCTTCCCCCCCCCCCTTCGAAAAATATCATGGGCCACTTGGCCCCTTTTTCTAATATTTAAATCCGGCAGTGAATATGTAATAGTACCAACCTCGTACATATAGTTTTAACTATTTATATTGCCGTATATTAACCGTCTGCGTCCCTATGTTTGGCTATATTAAAAAGAGCTATATTCAAGTTAAACTGAACGTAGATTTCAACCTAAGTCTACGCTAAAAACACAAATAGACCCTATCGATGGAAGCTGATATTCAACATCACATTGTAATATAGGCCTAAATATCACGCTAATAGGGTCTAATTAGAAGTTACTAAAATGTGTGGTACCAAAGCCATAACTTTATTTTGAATTGAATTTACAAATAGTAATATTAATAATAAATAATGTTCTTTAAATGCTGGGTAAACAATGTAGAGGGCGGCACAACAATAAACTAAATATCCAGTTATCCCTGGTTTAATGCTAGTCCACCGTCTGCACTGCTGGCCCAACATTAAACTAAAAAGAAAGCATAGCGTATATAGCCAGTGTAATATATTATCAGATTATGCTTTGTACGCATCGCGTTGACTACTACAATGAGGCAATACCGCTGGAGTACAATCACACGTGTCTTGCCATAGAGTTAACTCTATGGTCTGGCTAAACTTCTGAAATTCAAAACCTTTGAGTGTTGATCCACTGTTCGCGGTATCGTGTTTGCTGGGATGCACCTAGAAGTATGCATACTTTAGAAGTGGATATGTATATTAAAAACATGTCTCGAAGTAATAATATGTAGGCTTACTATTATAATTTTACTTTCTAAAGTAAAATACAAGATGTAACATGCCAGCATGTATATTATTGTGCATATAATATATAGGGGCATTTTATAAGTTCAAATCCAAAAATAAATTTCTTGTTTTGTCATGTTATATGAGCGGACACACTCATTAATAGAATGCACTCCATACCGTGTGATTCAGGTGCTGGAGTAATGTCGATTCATTGTCTATAAAGCAGCTGGGCCAATTATGGGTTTTTTAATGACGCAGCATCATAGTTGAATTCACGTTTTCCCATTCATTAATTGTTTTCTACCAATTACTGGCCAAACGTCAATGATGAAGATGAGGCCCAGCCGTGCATGTGGATTATGAAACTTTAAAATAGGATATTTTTCAATTTTGTCATAAATGAAAATCAAAGTGGAACAGGGAACACTATTATGGCAGAACCAGAGTAAAACATAGCTGTCAATTATCACAGGTAAGGTATAGCAATGACATGACCAATATATATTATGCACATTTAATATGTTGTGCAGAATAAAATATGAAAAATGTTGGGCAGTGCCCCTGATGGTGAACCAATATTAAATCCACAGGTAATGTGTTTGTATTTATGTAATAACAATACCGAAGGGCGGGGGGCCCTGGTGCCTGCTAGGAAAGTCAGAGATCGCAGATTCGTCTCCAGCTCTGGCATTCAAGTTTCAAAGAAACAAAATGTTTCCTCCCTGTTCAATTTTAAATATTGAATATTGTGGGCAGCCTCCGTGACCGAGAGTTAGTGTGCTCGGCCGTAGACCAACAGGGCTCAATTTCGAATCCTGTGTTTGGAGGGCAGTGGCACCTCATTCATCTCACCATCCTCAGGAGGTTCTCCTTACCCAGTTTAGCCTATATGTGTACAGATGTGGTGTAAAACCCCATTTATTTCATTTTATTGCATTTGATGCAGCCAACTAACACCTGACTCAACGTTGGCCTGACAACATTACAGCAACATTTCAGCAAAGATCGTGTGAGTTGAGAAAGCCTTTATGGGTCTTTATCCTTAGGTCTACTGTGTGTATACATTGTGATTTCCATAATTGGCATTACGTAAGAGGGTGCAGTGAAAGTGCATTACGTATACATGTGATAATGATGGATTAGGGCTACTGTATATTTCACGGCTGAGTGAGACACAATAAAAGCTGATATTTTACAACTTTGTTAGGAATATTTTAGGCAGAAGAATTAAAATTGAAAATTAAAGATTTTGTGAAAATTCCTGGCTAACTGGGGCATGATAAAAGTCACAGAAGAAGCAATAATTGCACTTTTGTAATATTAACATTGTAGTCCTGTGAAATGATTCTTTGTCAAGCATATTTCATTAGGTGCAGTGCTTCAGAACGTGTAGTGTGTAAAATCAGCAAAGTGTATTATTGGAACCGAACATAATAATATAAATGACGATGATCGATATAAAGGATATACATCTTTTCATGATAATGCATCTTAGAGTATAGATATACATTCTCTGACACATTTATAGCTGATTTTTTGCAATGCTGTTGACAAACGTCAAGGCCCCTGGGCCTCTTGTTTTATCTGTTCAGTGATATTGCTACAATTATTGCAGGGAATGCATTCGTTTTTGCCTCTATTTCTAGTTGCCACTGCAATCAAGTTGCATTGGCAATCAACTGTTAATTGTGGAAGATGTAAATATAACATTTGGTTGTTCTTTGTTATTTCAGCAGCAGCCTGCTCCAGGAAGTCCGAAGTTACAAGACATTTTCACAGAGTGGGAAAAGTAAGTCTTGGTTGACAGTATTAGGAAAAGGGTTCAAGAGAATGTGTTTCCATTCATTAAAGCAAAATAATTGTTTTAGGTTAAGGTAAACTAAATTGAGTTTTGCAATCTTTATTTCAGTTGCATTTAGGTGTGTGATTACGCTTACAGTTCATGACATCTATCCGCGTACTTGTAAGCACAATGTTTTTATCCCCTGCTTGACAAAGTTGGGGCGGGGGTTATGGCGTCGCCTTGGATGTTGTGCCCTCCAGCCATCTGTCCCCATTTCATTTCCGGAAGAGATCTCTGAAACCCATGGGGGGGATTCCTTTCATTTTGCACCCACAATTCCCCTCTATCAAATTCAAAATGGCAGACTATCGGCTATAATTAACTTTAATATGCCTGACCAGTGATATCTGACAAACCATGTCAGATAGCTAGACTTTTACTGTAAAACAAAATGTGCTGTTTCAGATGGGGATATGCCTTTTAAAATTTAAATTCAATCAAAATCAAAATGGCTGACTACGGGCCATAATTAACTTTAATATATCTGATATCTGGCAAACCATGTCAGATAGCTAGACCATTACTATGAAACAAAATGAGTGGTTTAAGGTAGAGATATGTCCTGAAAAATTTAAACTAGAGCAAATTCAAAATGGCTGACTTTAAAACTACCGGTAAATGTGGACCGTTTCAGGTAGAGATATATATGCACTAAAAAACTGAGGAGTGTTTTTTAGGGAGAAAGACAGAGGTGGGGGACGTCAAACTTTTTGAAAGACAGTATATTCTTTTGTACTTGACAGTCGGTTGTGCAAGGGTATGATCATCTCAATTTAAAAAAGAATAACTTGCAACAGTGTTGCTCCAAGCTCTCGATTTACACTTGTCTAACTCTATGTCAAACTCTTGAAGTTTTTTTTTAGAAATTCTCCTGTGAAGAGAAAACAAAATGGAAGGATGTCTTCACCAAACAAAAAGGCCAAATCTTCAAGCATGGACTCATCTGATGATTCTTCTGATGAATCATCAAGGTAGGTTTAGGATTATTTGAAGAGATAACCCATCAAGATACATGTATGCTTAAATAGTAGGGGGGTTTGTGTGATTGGGGGGGGGGGGGGGGTTACCGTTATGGCCCCAGGGGTTGACGAATCCTTATTGTGTTTGGTAGCCCGAAGAACTTCCCAGGCTACTGGACTACTTACTATAGAGGCAAAAATAGACAAATTCTGGTAGCCCATAGTGAAAAGATAGCAGCCCCGGGCGTTCGGGCATGGGAATAAGTTTTTGGTGATAGGCTTAGGCATATTGTTACACTGCTAAAAGTAGACTAAGATGAAGAAATGATTGGTCTCGACAAGTTCCTTCAGTTCAATTATTGTTCATGTTGAATGTTCTGACAGTGACTATTGATTCAGTCATTTTGCTGTATTAGTATTAAATGTAGCCTATGTGTCACAGTGTGTCAGTGCGTCATTGTTAATCTCTGATTCTGGAGTTCATTGTTAAAAAGAATCGTTAGATAACTTACAGTGTGCACCAAAACGGCGAATCCCACCCCCCTCTCCACATTAACAAATCCAGAATGATATAGTCCAAAGCAATTTGTATTTAAAAAAACACCAACTCTGTACCAAGTAAGAAAACTGCATGGGCACATCAATTTCCAAATAGGTACATAACATTTTGACTGAGTGTGCCCTAAGGGCACACTTTTTTTGGGGGGCCAGAGTAATCCCTGTTTACCAAATATCGGCCATGTGAAAGTGAATGATGACCGATAGGCAGCCATTTTGAATTTGATCAACCCGAAATTTTTCAGGGTGTACCCTCTCATGAAACCTTACATTTTGTTTTATGGTAATAGTCTAGCTATCTAGCATGGTTCACCTGATATCAGGCCTGTCCAGGTAAAAAATGGCCGATTGTCGGCCTTTTTGAATTCGAAAGAGTTTAAAATTTCCAAGGTGCATCCTCCCCCGAAACCTCACATTTTGTATTTGGTCTACATTAATGATATTTAAGGTCTAACATCAAAACCAATTGATAGCTTAGAAAATACAATGCCGTCTGCCGTGTGTAATTCCCTTAAAAGGGGGGGGGGTATTTTACATATTTCGTCGTCTATGGAAAATGCGTTACCAACCCAAAAATGTTCAATTGCCTCCAATTACTTGATTTCCGAAGAGTTTAGGTGTGGACATAAAAGTGCATACAAAACCACTATCAGCTACTCTAGTAAGGAGAGGATGCATCTTGAAAAATAATGACTCGATCAAATTCAAAATGGCCCCGTATCGGCCATTATTCACTTCCACATGTCCAATATTTGGCAAACCGTGTTAGATGGCTAGACCATTACTGCAAAACAAAATGTGATGTTTCGAGGGAGGAGCGCCCTGACATTTTTAGCTCCAGCTGTCACCGTAGGTGAGACGGAGGGAGCTATAGATTCTACCTCTGTTTTTTTTTGGCCTCTTCTTTTGCCTATAACTTTGTAAGAAAATAAGCTAGGATAACAATTTTTGGTATGTGGGTTACTTCCAGGTGGCTAATGGACAGGTTAAAATATTTTTAATCTGAATTCAATACGCAAGGTTGCAGAGGAGAAAATGATAATGTTACGGCGTTGGGCCGTCCGTAAACAATTCGTTTCCGGAGCATATCTCAAATTTTACACACAACACCCCTAGGGGGTCTAGTTGTGCCTTTTGGGGTATTTGAACTTCGACCTACTTCTGATTCAGAACTATGACCTATTTAGATGTTTTGACGCGTACTTCGTTTCCGGAGCAGATCTCACAAGTACTGGGCCGATGACAGTCATATTGCACATACATGTTCTCTAAGGTCCCTAGTTGTGCCTTTTCAGGTTTTTTGACCTTGAAGTTGACCCAGCACTTTGACCTAATTTATAACATCGGTAAATCCGACTGAAAGATTTTGCGGAATATCATGAAAACCGCTCAAGATAGCTACACCATTACTATGAAACAAATTGTGAGGTTTCAGGAGAGGATGCATCTAGAAAAATTTCAAGTTGATAAAATTCAAAATGGCCGCCTATGAGCCATTATTCACCTCGACAGGCCTGATATTGTGGGATATCATGAAAACCGCTCAAGATAGCTACACCATTAATATCAAATAAATTGTAAGGTTTCAGGAGAGGATGCATCTTGAAAAATTTCAAGTTGATAAAATTCAAAATGGCCGCCTATCAGCCATTATTCACCTCGACAGGCCTGATATTGTGGAATATCATGAAAACCGCTCAAGATATCTACACCATTACTATAAAACAAATTGTAAGGCTTCAGGAGAGGATGCATTTTGAAAAAATTCAACTCGTCCAAGTTCAAAATGGCCGCTTATCGGCCATTATTCACTTTCACATGGCCGTTATTTGGTCAACCGTGCTAGATGGCTAGACCATTACTGTAAAACGAAATGTGAGATTTTAGATGAGGATGCATCTTGAAAAAATTTGACTTGATCAAATTTAAAATGGCCGCCTTTTCGGCCATTATTCATTTTCACATGGCTGATATTTGGTAAACCGTGCTAGATGGCTAGACCATTACCTGATTACTATAAAACAAAGTGTGAGTTTTCGGGGGAGGATGCACCCTGAAAATTTTTAACTTACGAATTCAAAATGGCCGACAATCAGCATTATTTACCTCGATAGGCCTGATATCAGGTAAACCGTGCTAGATAGCTAGACCATTACTATAAAACAAAATGTGACGTTTCGAGAGAGGATGCCTTTTTAAAACTTTCGACTCAATCGAATTCAAAATGGCCGCCTATCGGCCACTATTTACTTTCACATTGGTGATATTTGGTAAACCGTGTTAGATAGCTGGACCATTACTATAAAACAAAATGTGAGATTACAAGAGAGGATGCATCTTGAAAAAAATTGACTTGATCAAATTCAAAATGGCCGCCTATCGGCCATTATTCACTTTCACATAGCCGGTTTTTGGTAACCGTACTAGATGGCTAGACCATTACTATAAAACAAAATGTGAGATTTCAGGAGAGGATGCATCTTGAAAAATTTTGACTTGATCAAATTCAAAATGGCCTCCTATCGGCCATTATTCACTTTCACATGGGCGATATTTGGTAAACCGTGCTAGATGTCTAGACCATTACTATAGAATGAAATGTGAGATTTCAGCTGAGGATGCATCTTGGAAAATTTTGACTTGATCAAATTCAAAATGGCCGCCTTTAGGCCATTATTCACTTTCACATGGCCGATATTTGGTAAACCGTGCTAGATAGCTAGACGATTACTATAGAATGAAATGTGAGATTTCAGCTGAGGATGCATCTTGAAAAATTCTGACTCGATCAAATTCAAAATGCCCCCCTATCGGCCATTATTTACTTTCACATGCCCAATATTTTGCAAACTGTGTTAGATGTTAGTCCATTACTATAAAACAAAATTTGAGGTTTCGGGGGAGGATGCACCCTAAGTTTTTAACTAATTTATATCGAATTCAAAATGACCGTAAATCAGCTATTAGTTAACTCGATTGGCCTGATATCGGGTAAACCGTGCCAGATAGGTAGACCATTACTGGGATACTGATTAGGATCATTAATTTCAATGGAGGTTTGCAATCTCTGACAGACTGTCTAGTTCTTATCTTACTCTTAGACTGGGCTTCTTAGACCTAGTTGTCTTGCGTCTTGATTTTTGACCTAGACCAGGACTACATTAATAACCCTATACAAAATTGCTTAAATCAAATTCTAATTCGGAGCGGGAGCTCCTGGACTTATGTAGTCTTGTTTTACTAAATTCAAAATGTTTGCCTACTGGCCAATAATAAATTTCACATGCCCGATACTTGGCAAGCTGTGTTTGATGGCTAGACCATTACTATAAAACAAAATGTGAGGTTTTGGGGGATGATGCACCCTGAAATTTTTTAACTACCATTACTATAAAACAAAATGTGAGGTTTTTTCGGGGGATGATGCACCCTGAAATTTTTTAACTAGATCGAATTCTAAATGACTGTCAATCAGCCATTATTTACCTCGAATGGCTTGATATCGCGTAAACCGTGCCAGATAGGTACACCATTACTGGGATACTGAGTAGGGTCATTAATTTCAATGGAGGTTTGCGAACTCTGACAGACTGTCTAGTTCTTATTAGTAGAGATTGCTAGCAATCTCTACTCTTTCCCTCTACTTCATGTGTTAATGTATTTTAATGTTGATTAATTTCACGACAATGACTTTAAATTCATTGAACAGAGAAAATATCTAACACCATGTGTCTGTTAAAAGTACTTTTCTTATTGCACTACGAAGGCCGATTTTGAGATTTGTCTTTTGATGCCCAGATAACCACAGTTAAATTGATATCTGTATTTCTGTGAGACAAGGGCAGCTATCATGGCATCAGCCATTCAACATGTTATAGAGTATATCTGTATATAGGTCTACCCACATCCTCTACCGGTTGATAAGTGGGTCATAAGGTCAGTTCAGTGACGTCTTGTGTGACCCCCTTCAGAAGCACAGGTTGACCACATGCTGCAGAAACGAGATCTATATAGCGTGGGGCTACTTACTGTTACACTCCCTAGCAGTGTGATATGGGGACAGTGTAACTTAACACTGCTATATTTGTATACACTGGCCCGTACCTAGCACTGCAGCATGTTCATTGGGGAGAAGTGTCATTGGGTGCTAATAATATTAGCACCTCACTTTAGTGTATGGCCACAAGGCTGCCATGAACTTTAATCTTGGATAATTTAAAAGTGATCTTACATTATCCCCACATGATTATAACACATTAAAACTGTCTTAATCCTTCTCTGGCTAGTATTTAATACTTAGATAATACTTAGATACACTGTTGTATTGCTGTGGTATCCTCAGATGGCTTTTAGAAAAGAAAAACTATTTCCAAGCCTAAATTTGTCTCTTAAGAGCAGTGCGGCACCACCACCTCACTGAATCTGGTGCGGCACCCAATGACGTCACTGGGTGGGCCGCAAAACACTACTTCAGTGGCGGGTCTTATTAAACAACTCAGCTATCTAATGACGCTTTGGCGAAATCATGGTTATGGCTTGAAAATAAACCCTGAATAATAGAGATATGGCGTTGTGGATTTTCTTCCATCGCTTTCATCATTACACGATCCAGTATCACATATGTGATCCGCCATAGCAATGCGACGAAGCGGCTACCTGTCCCCCTGGTTCTTTTTCACCTCTTTAAAGAAACAACATATAAATTAGTTTTATAATATTCATTACACAATTTTAAAACAAGTCACTACATCCGGTTGGGAGTGCTTGCACGGTATTTTAATATACTTGCACAGTATTTTAATATACTGCTATCATGTGAACTAACATATTGCACTTGTGCATCTTATTATTTTTAAGAAAGTTTTTGCAATCTAATGTAGTTATTGGCGGGAAATATATATTTGTTCTGATTACAGTTTCACATGGCACATTGCTAAAATATGAACTTCAGTCTGATGCAAAAAATAACTCTCAATAATGTTCAGAACTGCAGGGTTCTTGTTCTCATTAAGTCTCCACCCACTATGTGCTGTTGGAGACTTATCGTTTTTGCTAAGTCCGCCTGCTGCCGCCCTCCACTTGTTTCTGCTCTCACTCAAAAACCCCTACTCGGATTATTTTCAAACAATTACAGTATGCATACTGGCCCTGGGGAATTTGCCTGGTAAATTTTTGCATTTTTCAGTTTCTTCAACAAAATCCAAGATGGCCACCAAAATCCTATGGCGCACGCTAGAGCTCAAACCGCTTCATCAATTTGTTTCATGTTTGGTTTAAAGGAAAGACCTTACCCTGGCCATGAGCTGAAAAGCTTTTGGTGTGATTCTGATTATAAAAACTTAGATTTTTTACGTTTTTGTATTTTAGCTGATATTTCTGTTTTGTTCATTTGGCCATCATCAAAATTTGGTAATACATGTATAGCCATACACCCCTACTCGGATTATTTCTAAATATTTGCAGTACGCATATTGGCCCTAGGAATTTGCCCTGTAAAAAATTCGGCGTTTTTCAGATTCTTCAACAAAATCCAAGATGGCCGCCAAAATCCTATGTCGCTCTCTAGAGCTTGAACCGCTTTATTGATTTGTTCCATGGAGTTTAAAGGAAAGACCCTGCTCTGCACATGTGGTGATTAGTTTTTGATGTTATTCTGATAATAAAAACTATGATTTTTTTTACGTTTCACAATTTTAGCGGATATTTCAATTTTGTTCATTTTGGCTATTTTCAAAATTTGTTAATTTTGCTATACGCCCCTGCTCGGATTATCCCCTAAGGAATTTGCCCTGTAATTTTTGTTGGCGTTTATCAGCTTCTTCAGCAAAATCCAAGATGGCCGCCAAAATCCTATGTCGCTCTCTAGAGCTTGAACCGCTTTCTGGATTTGTTTTATGTTTGGTTTAAAGGAAAGACCTTACCCTGCACATGTGCTGATTAGTTTTTGGTGTGATTCTGATAATGATTTTTTTACGTTTCAGAATTTAAGCGGATTTTTCAGTTTTGTTCATTTTGGCTATGATCAAAATTTGATAATATAGCTATACACCCCTTCTCGGATTATTTTTAAATATTGTTGGCCCTAGGGAATTTGCCCGGTATTTTTTTGTTCTTTTTTTCAGCTTTTTCAACAAAATCCAAGATGGCTGCCAAAATCCTATGTCACTCTCTGGAGCTTGAACTGCTTTATGGATTTGTTTCATGTTTGTTTCAAAGGAATAACCCCACCTTGGATGTGTGCTGAGTAGTTTTTTGTCCAATTATGATAATAAAAACTTATATTTTTTTTTTGTTTTTTAGCTGATATTTCAGTTTTGCTCATTTTGTCTATTATCAAAATTTGGTAATATGGTTATACAGCTCAAATTTTATCTTTTGTGTATGCTCAGTGGTACTGAGAAAAAAGTCAGGAGAATTGTTTTTATTTTTTTATTTTTTCAACAAATTCAAGATGACTGACGAATCACATGTTACTCTGAAGAGCTTGAACTGCTTCACCGATTTGTTCCAAGGAAGCAACTTACCCTGACCATATGTTGATTAGATTTTGGTGTGATTCTGACATCACATTTTCCCTGGTTTACATAAAAATTTGGTGACAGTACTGTATTTCTCTATGATTAATGTACTATGTGGGGCGGGTGGAGACGCAAGCTTTGCCCCTCAGGCAAATCTAGTTATTTCTTGATATTGATGGACAGAGCCTACGGCTGAGGGGTCCTGCCATCAATTGATGACTATTTTTTGTCAAGCATTTTTCATTACATGTGCAGTGGGCCTACTTCAGAATGTGTGTAAAATCAGCAAAGTGAATGATGGGAATCGAACATATAATTTAAATTCTAATGATGGATAAGATATTTATATACTACCGGCCTATACATATTTTATTAGCTCCCGCCGTCACAATAGGTGAGACGGAGAAAGTTATGTATTCCGCCTCCGTTCTGTTTTTACCTCTTCTTTTGCCTATAACTTTGTAAGAAAATAAGCTAGGATAACAATTTTTGGTATGTGGGTTACTTCCAGATTGATAATGGACAGGTTAAAATATTTTAAATCTGAATTTAATACGCAAGGTCGCAGAGGAGAAAATGATGATGTTACGGCGTTGGGCCGTCCGTGAACAATTCTTTTCCGGAGCATATCTCTGAAAGTACTTGTCCGATTGTCTTCGAATTTTACACACAACACCTAGGTTGTCTAGTTGTGCCTTTTGGGGTATATGAACTTTGACCTACTTTTGGTTCAGAACTATAACTTATTCAGACGTTTTGACGCACACTTCGTTTCTGGAGCAGATCTCGAAAAGTGCTGGGCCGATTACAGTCATATTGCACATACATGTTCTCTAAGGTCCCTAGTTGTGCCTTTTCAGGTTTTTGGACCTTGACCTTGAAGTTGACCCAGCACTTTGATCTAATTTATAACATCGGTAAATCCGACTAAAAGATTTTGCGAAATATCATGAAAACCGCTCAAGATAGCTACACCATTACTATAAAACAAATTGTAACCGTGTTAGATAGCTGGTCCATTACTATAAAACAAAATGTGAGATTTCAGGAGAGAATGCATCTTGAAAAAAATTGACTAGATCAAATTCAAAATGGCCGCCTATCGGCCATTATTCACTTTCACATGGCCGTTATTTGGTAAACCGTGCTAGATTGCTAGACCATTACTATAAAACAATATGTGAGATTTCAGGAGAAGATGCATCTTTAAAAATTTAGATTCGATCAAATTCAAAATGGCCGCCTATTGGCCATTATTCACTTTCACATGGCCGATATTTGGTAAACCGTGCTAGAGGGCTAGACCATCACTATAGAATGAAATGTGAGATTTCAGCTGAGGATGCATCTTAAAAAATTCTGACTCAATCAAATTCAAAATGGTCCCTATCGGCCATTATTTACTTTCACATGCCCAATATTTTGCAAACTGTGTTAGATACTAGTCCATTACATAAAACAAAATGTGAGGTTTCGGTGGAAGATGCACCCTGAAATTTTTCAACTAGTCTCTATCGAATTCAAAATGACCGTAAATCAGCCATTATTTACCTCTATTGGCCTGATATCGGGTAAACTGTGCCAGATAGGTAGACCATTACCGGGATACTGATTAGGATCATTAATTTCAATTGAGGTTTGCAATCTCTGACAGAATGTCTAGTTCTTATCTTCCTCTTAGACTGAGTCTCTTAGACCTAGTTGACCTAGCCTAGGACTACATTAACCCTTACACTGCTATGGATAGTCGCCCAAAATTAACCAAGCGCAGCCTGCTGTGGGCGACTATAGTCGCCGAAAAAATTCTTAAAAAAAAAAAAAAAAAAAAAAAATTTTTTTTTACTTCCGTTTTGTGGTGCCTTTCTATTTGCGCTTTAAATATAGTTAACTGACTGATTTTGTAATATAATGGCTTTTAATATCAGTTGTTCATCAGATGTTTTTTTGAAGAAAAAACGTGCCAGATATTACTTAGTGGGAAACCACAAATGCTGCAAATTTTAGGCAGCAGTGTAAGGGTTAATAACCCTACACAAAATTGCTTAAATCAAATTCTAATTAGTAGCGGGAGCTCCTGGACTTATGTAGTCTTGTTTACTTCAGTTTTTATCGAAAATATTTATTAACTTAAAAATGGTTTTAATGTCAAACAAAAATGCAAAAAACACCCCAAGTATGACACAAATATTGTTTTTTTATTAAAAACGGCGGCTATCTTGGATTTATGCCAAGTGTGAAAAATGTTCAAGCATGCCAATCCCGGATACGACGGAAATAACATCTGTGAACCCTAAGGAAGCCAAAAAAGTACTATAAAACCTCAGAGTACCAACCATTTCCGTGTTAGATCAGCTTTGTATGACTAGTTCTGTTGTTAACGATTTGTATTTATTTTTTGAGGGTAGGTGTCTTCAAACTGAAATTTCACCAGTAACTCAGCCAGTGGCATCTCTACAGCAGGCATAGCTGGAAAGAGCGGGAATTTTACTAGTAGATAGGCTATTTTTTATCCATGTACATGAATGAGCATTAAAATCGAAATTTTGCCCCTCCAGCTGCACACCTATAGGCAAAATCATTATATTCTGTGCATCGGATTCGGTGGATAACACGCACCAGGCCGAAAACGGGCCAAAAAGATGCTCTACACCACGAAATACTTTATTATTCTTTATAATGATACCAGTGTATTTAAAAATAATACTTGAATCTTGGAAGGTTTATCAATCTGTCTGGGGTGTGTGTGTGGTATGTCTTTATTACTCAAGGCATTCAGAATGTGTTTCAACTCAGCTGGTGACATAAGGATATAATTGATTTGCTAATAAATATTATATAAAATAAATGAAATGATTTGATCAAAAGAAATATTAAAAGCTATGTGAAAAAATAAAATTAGGAAGAATTAATATATAGAATATATATATTAGCGCCACCTGGTGAAAGCAGTTATAGTCAGGTAAATGATGGGGGAAGCGCCATCTGGTGAATAGGTTTACAGTCTAGTCTTCAATGGGATGCCTACCATTTATGACGTCCGAAACGGCGATATCATCTAGCTAATTTTTTTTATTAAGATACAACCATCAAAAAAACATTTTTGTATAACAACGAACAAGTTTTTATTTAGAGTAACAATAATGAAATGGCACATGTATGTATTGGTGACAACACTGTCAAGGTGATTTATTACAAGCATACAATTAATGTCTATCATGTATATATGGATTTAGGAATGTGGCAATTATATCAAGAGCATAATTTTTATTATTTATTATTATATTATTTTTCTTGCCGTGAAACCTATCGGTATTAGCGTTCTAATATCATTTAAACTTCTACCAGGATACATTTCGTCTGTATTTTAGAATACCATTGACTTGAATATATATTGCAGTGAAATATGTAGGCCTATATTAATAAAACCTGCTAACAATCAAGCTGTATACAGTGTATAAGATGGCGACATCTGGTGAATGGAATAGAAGCTTCACAGTGGTCACGCAGTCAAAGCAATACACATGATCATGATGATGAAGTAGGCCTAGCGATGTCTGACGAGTAGATTATTATTTAATTAACATTAATAAATGACTTTATCGGATATTTAAAAGACAAATAAATGCTAGGTTGTTATGAAATGTTATTTCACTAGACATCTTAAGTGTATTAGAAACAAACGGTTTCATTATAGCTGAAGTAATTTGCCATTTTCGGGCGAAAATACAAGGAGTTAGGAGATCGCAGTTCACTCGGGAGACGTGAGACTGCCTATTTATCAAAATTTTATGTGACAAATCTCAGCAAAATCAATATATTGTACGCATCGGTGGATAATACGCACCAGGCCAAAAACGGGCTCAAAAAATAAAAAAAGTAGCGTACTATACGCTGCGATATACAGTATATTCTTTTGTGGAGGACCAATGTTTTGACGAGGGACATAAAAGCTCATGCTTTTTCTGAGAACGTCGCGTTAAACAGGTTAAATATTGTGCAACAATGGCTGTGGGTGATCTACATTGACTCGCAGACCACAAAGTAGTTGCAATGGTATATTACAGAATAACATTATACTTGCAATTAGCTAATTTACACAATTTCATCAATTTTACAATACATGCTGGTCAGGCTTGGGGTGAGTACTGGACAAAAGTACTCGAGTACAAGTACTTGAAAAAATGACGAGTACAAGTACTTGATTTTCAAAAGTACTTGAGTACAAGTACTTTTAAAAGTACTTGAGTACTAGTACCGAGTACTTTGATTGTAAACTCCGGGTGTAAACTGTAATTAATTACATTAAATTTATTCAATAAATAATTGATTATAGGCACAAAGCATGTAATTTGGTACCACCCATGATTTCAACATATCCCCATATTCTGCTTCATCATACATCAATTTGAATGGTCTAAGAGAATTTTAAATCATACTAAGTTATAGAGAAAGCCTTGCAGAAGCTTAAAATGTGCACTTTTAGTGCTAAATATTTTTGGTCGGACTATAGCCCTCAAAACATTTGAAAGGGTAAAAATAGACCATTTTTCCTGTTTCACTGGTATTTTCAGCAAAGAAAGACATAATAACATAGTAAAAAAATATGTTGTTTTTTAAGATTTAAAAAAATTTAATGCGCAAAATATATGGTGATATTTCATTTCATCGATTTCCCATTAGGGGGCCTACAGAAAAACACAAAAATACGTAAATATGACCATAAAAGAGCAAATAGCATTTTTTGACATTTTTATTGTAAAAATGATAATTAAAGTTTGCAGACATATTTTTGAATGACAAGTTGGTATGAATAACAAAAAATACATTTCCCAAGATCATACCCTGGTGTCAGTTAGCATATGGTACATTGTCTGGGTAAATCACGTGGTTTTTGGCTGCGTGGCAAATAATGGATGATTTTCAGATTTTTTGTCCGACTGTACGTCACGCTTTTATTTTCGATAATTTTATAAAGTTATGCTGAAGCAATTCCCTCAGATATTTCACATATTTAATAACGTGGCAAAAGGTGTGTCATTTGGAAAAATTGAATTATTTAAAAATTATAGCTATTTATATTTTGTCCGACTGTACGTCACGTTTTGAAAAGGTTATAATTCTGAGAAAATATCGAGCTTAGATTTAATTTACCTACCTCATGTCTTCTAAACAATAATTAGACTGCTTTTAAATAGCTCAGGAATATTAGAGAGGGATAAAAACAAATTGACAGGAATTCATAATATTTTGCAGATATTTTTTTGCTCAGGCTATAGAATTGTGGGCTACAGATGAAGAAGTCTGCCCGAAATCACAACAAACTTATGTTGAAATGGTACTATGAAATTATTAGATCAATATTATTTCACATAAATTTTGTCATAACACAGTAACAGTTCCATTATTTGTAGGCATACTACATTAGTATGATTGGCCTAGAGTAACGGTAACAACCTTATATTGATGGGCATTCGTAAAAAGTTTGCATACCGGTCATAAAATCCCAAAAATTCACAAAAAGGATTTTCTATGTTTCAGATAATGTTGAGCTCAACATTTTTTATATTCTTTGATAGTTCTTTGATAATTTGTCAAATACCTTGCAGTAGGCTTACTTATAAATATAGTCACCAGTAGCCTGATATTTCATGATAGTTTACATATGATTTTATCTGGTCTGTAGTCAGAGAAAATGAGTTACTGTACACTTGACCCAAATATATCGGATAACAAACTGAATCTGGGTGCAGACTTAGAAATTTCTGTTTTTGCTAAATTTATTGAATTCTAACAATTTTCGTTTCTTTTAAATATTTGCGTTATCAAAAAATCCTTGACGCTGCCACAGCACTAGAAGCTGAGCTTGAAGCCCCTGAATTAGGGTACTCTTCATGCACAATTGTGGTTATCCTTTTCATAAAATTTCTCAATAATTTATTCATCGGTCATTCGATTTTCTCCCACCTCGCATATTTTCACTCCTTATACTTACCACTTGCATATTAAAAACTGAAAATGATTTTTTTCTATACACTTTAATAGTGTTAATCATATAATATACTGTTTGAAACAGTGTTTATCTTCTGTTTTGTACTTTATATCATGTTTGTATAGGAAAATACACCTTAAAGCTACTCATTTACACCCTTTACATGCTAAGTTCAGTCTTTCATTGGAAAAAAACTATAAATGTTTAAGCCTTGCGGTTTTTTGCTTCATTTTTTAGAAATGATACAGTATATGATACAAACATTTTTAATTTTCTAAGATAAAGTTGATTTTGGGCTGTTTTGTCAATGTTGGTGAAACAAAGTGGTACCAAATTACATGCTTTATACCTATAATATATTTTACTTCATGTTGATATATGTGACCTGATCTGGCAGAATAAGTCTTAAGTCGCACTTTGGCAAACGATTATTGAGAAGTGGAGTGGAAATCAATATTTTCTCAATTAGTTTATTTTAATACAATTGTGTGGTATTTTCCAAAAGTGCACAAATTGCCTTCTTGAACTTCAAATGCAATTTTCACAAAATAGTTACACACGCTACAGTTGTGTCATATATATACCATCTTAACGGTAATTTTGTGTCGGTGCGGTATATCTTAATAACCCCAATATTTAAATATGCGACTTAGACTCATTTCACCAGATCGGGTCACATATATATATAATATTGGTGATGAACATCATATTTCATGGGACAGGCCTATTATTGATATTGCATATCTGATGCCATGTCCCAGCCAATAGTATAAAAATGCATTTTCCTATCAGTGTAGAAAGTATTGTATTGTATGCTACATGTAGGCCTACTATTTGGCGAATCATAATAAATAAATAAGTACATACTAGCCGATGTATTTCTGATACTAGTATATTAATTGTCTGTGTCTAAAGCTTTACGTTGCAAAACACACTAGCTTGAAAACTTAGAGTAGTCATAATGATTGTAAAATTTTGGGCCAGTGCCGCCAACATTTGGCCGCCACTGTAATAAACGCTTCAATGAGCCTGAACACACATTGTGTCATGGAAAAGATCAAGGCTATTAAAGGTACACGGATCACAATTCTGCCCTGAAAATCCAAAAGGCAGTATCTGCTTACTTGTAAAGTAAACAGAATTGCCTTTTGGCTTTGCACGGCAGAATTGGTTTACGATAACAGGCACACTTTAGCTGCTGGAGACCGTGATATCAAATCAAATGTGTTACCATAATATATGTATATCCGTACAAGATTCAGCCAGGGCATCTGCTGAGAAATTAGCCTATTATTAGTTTAAAAATTTATTTTTTTGAAGAGCACCCCACTGTTGTATTTATTTTTATACTCGTCCATCATCACATTTCGGGGACGGAAAGGGTTTCAGAAAGCCGCCGTAGGCAGACAATTGACTCATTATGTAACCTCACACCTTTAACCCTTACGCGACACTATCGTGTTAAATTAGATTTTTCTCTAATTTGTAGCTATTATTGCTGCCTCAATTTGTATCTTCAAATGACAAACCACATAATTACAATATTAAAAAATTGACAAATAAAAAAATTTTACTTACCTGCTGCTTACTGGTGACCTGACACAATGTATATTGTACGTTTTAGGGTTGTTTAGTTCGCTAGACACCTGACGTCTTGAAAAAAATTGTCATAATTTTGTCTACTTTTATTTTTTTCTTGTTTTTACTATATATACATTGATCCAATTTTTTTTGGATGAACCGCATTATAAGTGATTTGTAATAGGGGCCTAATGATATATAAATAATAGTGGTGTCCCTCAGTTAAAGGGTGATATTTGCCATCTAATTACCTTGGTCATCTTTGTTTGAACAGTACTGTTATATCATGTGTTAATCCTATGTACTTCTCGGCACAGTGCTGGTTAATTCTTGGCCCAATGTCTTGGACATTAACCCGGCATTGTAAGGTCACTGTAGATAAGACGTCGCGTTGTCGCGGTCGTGTTTTTTGTGTACTTACACAACATTGGTACAGAGTTGTATGAGCTATTGAAGTTTTAAGATATCTTAGTCCACACAGAATCTCAACTGCTTTATAAGATAACAGTTATAAACTACGTGTTCACTCAAGTGACATTATTTGTCCGGTGCTGGGGAAATGTCGGCTAAGTGTCTACGCATTGGGCCAATATTGTGCAAATATTATGCAAATACTGATTGATCGTCCCAACAAACACGAGAAATTGAACCTATAGTAATCTTGGTACACCGTCTTGAACGTTGGCCCAACATTATACCACCATTGCTTCAATGCCCCGTGTTTGCTACGAGTTGTAAGTGTGATTTTAAAATGGCGCGACATCATTGTTGAAATCACCCCCCACCCCTTCAATGATTATTAGTTCTACTGTATAGTATAGTCGTTTGTAAATATTACACCAACATGTATTCCTGTTTTCCAAAGACACGTCTCTTGTATTTTTTTAAGAATAGCTATTTAATTATCTTGCGAACTACACGAGGATACTAGTATATACAAGGCAGAACAATAAATTAGCATCATGATATTGTAAAAAGGTGCACTTCTGTTATAAGTTGGTGTAAGTAATTGGACTACCGTATATCCCCGCGTATAGTGCGACGCCATGTATAATACCAGTTAAGATTTGAAGCCTCGGATGACCTGAAAAACGTCTACCCCTCTGTATAATACGATCTCAAATTTTGGATGTCGGCAGCGTCCCGTTCGGCAGCGTTCCGGGCCTTTTAAATAGTAAATGTGAGGCATGGATATTATCTTATTTTACTAAATAGCGCCGTGACACCTGCATAGACGATGCTCAATGACGGAAACAGCGGCAACAGTACAGCTCTGCAAAACCAAAGGGCAGTATCTGCTTACTTGTAAAGTAGGCCTAAGCAGATACTGTATTTAATTTCCACGGCAGAGTGGATGTCATCGGGACTGTCTCGATGGGCAGACATTCTGAGGCCTGCATAGGCTACATATATATACACACAGATTTTAAAATACCCGTATTTATATTACGCCGACAAATTTATATTATTTTAATCTATTACAAAGACCATATTTTAATATCGTCGTGCTCAAATAAGAACATTCCAAGATGAAATGTGATTGTAAAACATTTGCAGACTAGCCGCATTGTCTAGACACAAGAGGTGTTTGGTTGTATAAGGTGTCAGGGTGTAATAACACAGCAGCGCTCCATGAACTACAGCTAACAGATACCACCATTTGCTCAATACCGTATCAGCCGCGGCAACAGCGGTAGGCGTTAATGTCAATAGAACACTCCCATATGAAAGGCGATCTAAGACTTAATCATTATTAATATAAAATGAACAGGTCAGGAGTGTGAATTGGTTGCAGACTAACGGCGTCATTTATCTGCCCGTGGTTGTCAAAGGTGCCACGCGCGTCGGCGGGAATGTGAGGCCGGGGCTCCCAGCAAACACGACACATTCACCCAATGCTGGTACAATGTTGTGTCAGCGTCGCAGACGGTGGCCCAACAATGTACCAGCACTGGGTGAACGTCTCTTGTTTGCTACTAGATGGAAAGGCACAGTCTTGTTGTATCGTGTGTACCAAACAAGCTGACTGGCCTACGTTTAAATTTACGTTCTACCGCTAGAGAACTTACCGCTGAACTTACCGCTAGAAAGCTAAAAAATTGTATTAAATTCTACATCTATGTATAATACGAGGTGCCTTTTTGTGACATGAATAGCTAAGAAAAAACATCGCATTATACACGGGGATATACGGTAGTTTTGAAATATTTTAAAGTATTAATTAAATCATTTTTCAATATAATAGCTAAATGGATGGTAAACGAATCATTAACTGAATGTCCCATATCCCACTATAGATAATACTGATTTGCGGTTTGTATGTGAGCTATTTTGAATCAATTTAAGAAGACTAGTACTCGTAAACTACTCGTAAGTACTCGTTAAAAGTACTTTCATTTTTAAAAGTACTTGAGTACAAGTACGAGTACAAGTACTTTTTAAAAGTAAGAGTACCGAGTACCGACGAGTACTGCAAAATCGGTACTCGAGTACCAAAGTACTGAAGTACCGAGTACATTGGCCCCAAGCCTGATGCTGTTGGCCATCTTGGACGCCATTTAGAATAAATGAAAACACAAAATAATTGATGAAAAATGTTGCTTTAGTTATTATACTGACACAAATCTGTTACCATTAGTAATGAATAATTTACTATAAATAATAATTTTGTCCTAGTGGATATTCTAGAGATGTTTAGTAAAAAGCCTCCTGGATTTAAATAACATTCTCTGGGGTGGTCTGGATGATGCACTGACTACCAAACCAGTTGAAATGGTGTATTACAAAAGAATATTGATCCAAAGTTTACTGTTTACATGTACCTGTTTACACAAATTATCACGTCTGACTACATGCTGGCTGCCATCTTGCACGCCATCTTGAATAACTAAAAATACTCAATGTGTCAGCTGAACATCATTTAGATCTTTATTCTACACATGTTTCCCTACAAGAATCAGCATCAACTTGGTTCGGGGGTATTTTATGGAGGCTGATCCCATTGCTGCTGGATTAATATATGACATTCCTATTTTGCGTATTTAATCTCGGTCGCGTATAAAGAACATGCTCTGTAAAAAAATTGCACCGATTTCAAAACCTACATCCACCCTGGCTATTATCTTCACATATCTGCCCAACATCTGGAACCATTAGAAATTATCTAGCTTTTAGTGTATACCTGAGTGTTATTTTTGGGTACTGCCTGACTGACTTTGATAGCTATGCAGCTCAAATTTTATCTTTTGGGTATGCTCACTGGCCACTGTTACTCTCAAGAGCTTGAACCGCTTAACCGATTTTTTCCAAGGAAGCACCTTACCCTGGCCATATGTTGATTAGATTTTGGTTTAATTCTGACATCACATATTTTACGTGGTTAGAGTACTGTATTTCTCCATAATTGGTGTATTTCAGCTGGGAAATCTATGTGCGGCGAGTGGAGACGCGAGGTTTCCCTCAGGCAAATCTAGTTGATTATAAAATTCCCAACAGTTCCCATCACTACTCCCGACCATGTGGCTATGGAATAAAACTCTCAATAATAATGTTCAGAACCAGGAGTTTTTGTTATTTCAATAATATGGTGGTCAAAATGTCAGAGATTGCAATGTAATCAGGGTATGTTACACCATGAAGTGCATCCTAAGACTCTTTGATATTTTCAAATACAGGTTGTAGGCTGAATATTTCTATCTATTTTAAATATATATTTTGTTGGAACTAAATAATTTACTGACAACTAATGCCACTATTATGTTTTTTCCAGTGAGGAAGATGCCAACTCGAAGGTGAAACAAAAAGCAGCACAAAATCTAATCTCTAGAAAATCAACAAAGCGCACTGCACCAAGCAGCTCAGAAGATGAAAAACAAAATACTACTGGAAAAGCAACAATTGAAAAAAAATCAACAAAAAAAATTAAGAAATCAGATAGTAGTAGCAGTAGTAGTAGCAGCAGCAGCAGTGAATCAGGTACTTATTTCTAATTTAAGCAACCCGAGTCACACCTCACAGTAGGATGCTTATATGGTTTACTCATTTGCCACCCAATTATTTTCCATTATTCAGCAGCCTTTGCCTGGCTCCTTACTGTATTCCACATGGTCCGCCGCCGCCATCATTTTTTTTCAAAATAACTACTAATCTGTCAACTTCTGCTTCCTCATACTTCACATACATAGCCATTACATACCACTGGGAAATGTTTTTGGTGACATTCAGTGCTGCCATTATATACTTTTTAGCTTTGCCAACGGCACAGCTAATGTTATCAGTTCAATCTGTTGTTGCTGTGATTTCAACATCTTCATCTTCTTGTCTTAAACGAGTGAGCTCAGGCACTCTAATGTCCACCTACCTGGTCTGAACATTACCGTATATCCCTACATATAGTGCGACGCCATGTATAATACGAGTGAAGATTTGAGGCCTCGGATGACCTGAAAAACGTCTACCCCTCTGTATAATACGACCTCAAATTTTGGATGTCGCCAGCGTCCCGGGGCATTTAAATGTGAAGCATGGATATTATCTTATTCTACTAATCGGCTAAAAATGCTGTGACAGACACCTGCATGTACATAATGCTCAATGACGGGAACAGCGGCAACAGTACAGCTCTGCAAAACCAAAGGGCAGTATCTGCTCACTTGTAGTGTAAATAAGCAGATGTGTAATTTCATTTTCCATGGGAGTCTCGTTTTGGGGCTAATGGGCAGACATTCTGAGGTCTGCACAGGCTACATATAAACACAGATTTTTAAATATTTATATTTCGCTGACAAATTTATATTATTTTGATTTATCTATTACAAAGACCATATTTTAATATCGTCGTGCTCAAATAAGAACATTCCAAGATGAAATGTGATTGTAAAACATTTGCAGACTAGCCGCATTGTCTAGACACAAGAGAGTGTTGGCTGTATAAGGTGGCAGGGTGTAATAACAAAGCCGCACTCCGCGAACTAAACAAACAGATACCACCATTTGCTCAATACCGTATCAGCAGCGGTAACAGCGGTAGGCGTTAATGTTATCCCAGCAATATGGACATTCTAAGGCCTACACGTATATAATTTGTGATAATATAATCAGTAATATCTTGTTATATTTCGTCATCGCATTCTCTCATTCCAATACATCTTAATAAAATATCATGTTCACATAGGCCTACCATTGTACACACTACAACACTCCCATATGAAAGGCGATCTTAGATTAAATCATTATTAATATAAATTAACAGGTCAGGAGTGTCAATTGGTTGCAGACTAACGGCATCATTTATCTGCCCGTGGTTGTCAAAAGGTGCCACGCGCGTCTTTGCCTTTTGGCGGGAATGTGAGACGGGGGGCTCCTGGCAAACACGACACATCCACCCAATGCTGGAACAATGTTGTGTTAGCGTCGCAGACAGTGGTCCAACAATGTACCAGCATTGGGTGAACGTCTCTTGTTTGCTGGGCTTGCACTCGCAACAACACACTCAATGTCCAATCCTGCTTTACAATTGTTGGGCAAGCGTCGACGACAGTGTCCTAATAGCGGGGAGGGAATTTGGGTAATATTGAGACAATCTTTCACTTGGTGACAACTTTTTGTAGGTAGGCCTAAAATGAAAATAGAGGTCTGCTCTTTCACTTTTTTGGCGGATGCAAACTTTTTCAGACCTTTTTTTCGAATTATGACGTGTCATTTCCGCCATTACGCGAAATCACTTAAAATGACCTAAAACACAAAATATGCAACGTAGTATAATTATTTTTAGCTCTACACCTATGTTTTCAGGGTCAATGAACCTAAATTTCAAGTTATAAAAATATTATCATTATTATTAAAGATGTTTTAGCAAAATTCAAGATGCCAGCCATGTAAAATGTTACGTACTTTAAAAGCCGCACTTGATGAAAATGATGTGTTTCAAAACATCCTGAACTCTAACCAGAGTATTTATCTACATTCCTCGGCTGTTGAAAAATTACAAATGTAGTAGCTATATCAGCTGTTTGTGTAAAATTGGTTATAACTCAATCTAGATAGAGCATAGTAGGGCCTACTAGTAGATCTAGATGTATTTGCAAGCTGCATAGAGTGTACAGGGAACCCTAGATAAAAACAATTGTGACGTCCATTTAAAGACATGTCCAGTTCACAAGAGGGATGGATGAGAGCCTGACCCTGGGGTTCTTGGATCCAGATTGGTAGGGTCATTCAGAGTATGCAGGTCATAAATCTTAGTACCACAGGTTGGTGTGATAGTACAGAGCTTGGAAATCCTAATACAGCAAATCAAAAACATTCTGCCCATGAGTCACTTTAAAATGACATTGAGTATTTTACAAGCAATGGAGTAACGCTTCCTTACAACCTCAATACTGAGTGCATTGATGATGTTTCAGATATTGTTAATACTCTTGACAAAAATAAAGCTATTATCACAAAAGCTGCCGTTCAGCTCTGAGCTCTTGAACTGTCCATAGGGAGCTTAAAAAGCGCAAGCAAGAGCCAGAGACCACAATTAGTCCCAAAAAATACGAACTAGTTTTAATGCAAGCTTTGACCGTAAACAGCTACTTGTGTGAAATGCCTTGGGGATGATAAAAGAGAAGCGTCTTAATGATAATTGCCCGACCGTCAACTTCTGGATTACTGTGAGAATTTTCCTGAAGTGCTACTTCAGTTTCATACTAGGACAACGTACTGGTGATTGGATCCCTATTCTCGACTCAATTGATGATCTCTTTTTTGCATTAGACCGCTCAATTTATGCACGTTTCACACAAGTTTTTCTACGAGATATGGCTTGCTCGCCTGAATTACATCCAAATGTACATGCTGCCTTTGCGAAGGACCTCTTTTTGGTACAGAGAAGCAAAACGAAATTTTCGCTGATTGGGCTACACCAAAGGCTCCTTAGAGATATAAATGTACTAATAAAAACTGTGAAAGATCGCACAGTTGCAAGTCATTTCATGAAAAATGATCCTGAGCTTATAACATTGACACATGGTGAAATCATGGACCCAGGAATTGCCACAAGTCTCAGGCATGCCCCAGAAAAAGTTGTATCATACATTTGTCAATGACAAGATAGATAACTGTGAAAAGGCACTTTCAGATACTATACCAATAATAAACCTCTACACTTTCCAAAACCACCCACCCATTGATCTGAATAAAGAAAGAGGTCAGGCTATCTCAGCTAAAATTTCTAAGGCAACGGTCACTCGATTTCATGTCAATCTTAAATACCGACCTGAATCAGACGTAAATAACTTTTTCAAGCATGGGAGTGTGAGAGATTCACCAACCTTCTCCATCAATGGAAAGCTCCACAGTGGTAATAAAGCTGCTTTTAAATTATTGGAATGTCCCCCAAACATTCCCAAACCCTGTAAAAAACCCTTGAACGAAAGAGCTACAGTTGCCCTATTTGACATGGCTGCAGTAGGCCATATGGTTAAACCTTCTACAGCAGTGACCTTCAAGGATTAGCTAACAAAGCATCTCTTCCCATTCATGGGATCCCAACTTACCCCAACATCTGAATGCGTGGATGCAGTATGATGTTTTATATAGGCCTATATGTATAAGAGACGTCTCAAAATGCAATGCAGAGCAAGGAGTGGTGGAGCAGCCAGTCAACGAACATTCATGTGTGGATTCGGACAAACCAATTCCTAAGAGAGCTGCTTGGCACACATTTTTGTTGGATAGTGAAAACAAACAGCAATTCTTTTTAAAAATATCAGTGAAGAAATGAGAAATGCAACCTCAGACAAAAGATATGATCTATAAAGGACAAAAGGGGATATTGTGATTTCAAACAAGGATTGTGATCTTTCTTCGATATTTCCCTGCTCCCAAGAAGAAGGAGATACTAGATTACAGCTGAAGTATACAGTCATATGCATGCTGCCGATAATGGAAACACTATTGCTTATCTTTGGACCGTAGACACATATATGTGGTTGTTCTTGCTTGCCATTTCTTTCCAAAGACATCCCTTCAAGAGCTCTGGATTGGATTTGGAACTGGCAAGCATTACTAAGACACCTCAATTCATAATGTATGTATAGGTCTTGGACCACAAAGATGTGCCATTCTTCCATGCCTTCACAGGCTCTGGTATTACGTCAATTCTACGTAATGTTGGGAAGAAGACCATATTAAAGATTTACATTCAGTGTTACATCCTGAGTCTAAAATCATAAAATCCATTCCTCCTACAAAACATGCATTGAACATGTACCAACATGTCAAGCGTTCCGTGCTTTCTGCACATCATTGGATTCAGACACTTCACAAGAGACCAATCATTCTGGGGCTGGGTGTGGAATGAAAGGTTGAAGATATGGATGCCCCATTGGAGCGATCTTCCAGACGTTAATGAGGGATGTGCCTACCTAATTAGTTGTCATTGTAAAGTATCCTGTCAAGGAAACTGCAAGTGCTACAAAGTTAGATTCAAATGTATATCGATATATAAATGCAATGGTATGTGAAATAATAATGAGGACAGTTATTAAACTCATTTTAATGATTATATATTCTTGAGTAATAGATGACTTAGCTTCCCCTGGCATTGCAATTGTATGTGAAATGTTTGACTGTCATTTCTATAATATGAAACTGAAATTCACTTTAAATATTTTTGTGTTTCAGATTTGTATTGTCTTCTTGATACTGCACTTATTTTGAAATAATAAATAAAATGTTTTATTAGCATTTATCCATTTATGACACACTCAACGCTAATTTTACTGTCAGCAATTTATATTTTAAATGGCGGCCATCTTGAATTTTAATAAAACATGTTGATTAATAATGTAAACATATTTCTAAGCAAAAATTCAAGTTCCTTGACCCTGAAAACATAGGTATAGACATAAAAATCAATTTGCTATGTTGCATACTTTGTTTTTAGGTCAATTTTAAGGATTTCGGGTAATGGCGGATTCGACGCGTCGTGTTTCGTAAAAATGACCCGAAAAAATTTGCATCCGCCAAAAAAGTCAAAGAGCTTATCCTAAGCTTCATTTTAAGCCCACCTACAAAAAGTTGTCACCAAGTGAAAGATTGGTCCAGGTTCCTCCCCCGCTATAACTTTTGACTCAGCATAATGCATTGCGTTAGTGTATCGTGCTCAACGGGTGCATTATCAAAATCGTCGCGAGGACGCTAATATGCGACGTCTGTGAAATACAGTAAATTACATAATACTGGTTTTTCCACAGTCTAACTCTGCTGTGCAAAGCCAAAGGCAGTATCTGCTTACCGTACTTTACAAGTAAGCAGATACTGCCTTTGGTTTGCAGAGCAGAACTGTTGTTCTTGCACACTGATGTTTACAGATACGTTTTACCGCTAGAAAACCTACCGCTGAACTTCCCTCTAAAAAGCTAGAAAATTGTATTAAATTCTACATCTATGTATAATACGAGGTGGCTTTTTCTGAACAATAAAATTATGCCAAAATAGTTTCTCGGAGACTGGCTAAATTGAGCTCCCAACACCTATGTCTTAGATTTCCTTTCCCTTAGCTTGACTATAGCGGACATCTTGGCTGTTTCCCCGGCAACCATCAACTAATTCTCAGAATATCCTATGTCAAATGTTGTCCATGTTAAAGATTCCTAAATAATAATTATGGCCAAGTACGCTTGAGCAATCTCAAATCAGCACAAATTCTCCCTCATCAGCACCACCATTTCAGCTTCACCAATCGCCAGTCTGCAGTTGAATACTCCATTTATCACCATCACTGCACATGGAATGGTCTCCAGCCAGATTACTGCTTCTACATTCACAATACTTCAAGCTGCTCCTATTGCTCTTGAACCATACTACATGCACCAGTAGATCACGTAGACATATCCTAAGGAGATTGCTACAGCTAAGGGTTCTGCTCAAAACTAATCACTCTACTGGATTATTTATTTACATAGGGTTCTTGAGACATTTAATTGATTATCCCCTGTTATGGGGTTGTAGATACATGGGATTGATTATCTCCCGTGAAGATAACAATAAAGTGGAACATCAACTCACAAATTTAATAACAGTAGATTCATCTTCAGTACAATTCTCACTAGACTCATTTATATCACTAAGAAATCACGTTAAGCCATAAAAAAAGGCTATAGTAGAAGTCTGGTGCGGTATGTCATTTTGGCCATTTCTGTTGCCAAAATTTATTTTATTGTTTCTATGGCTTCCTTAGGGGTCAAATAAGCAAAAAATATTGGGGTTCAATTTTTCCCGCCCCTCAATCTTGTTTTATCACACATTCAAAATAGCCGCCATCGAAATCACATATTTGACTATAACTTTGGCTCTAACATATCTAACATATAGTCGTTGTTATTGTGCAAAAACAGACCCAAGAATCCATAAATAACTTTAAACAAGAACTACAAACATCTAATATACATGCACAGTAATTACCCGTTATAGCACGAATCGTTACTACACGAATCGGATATAACACGATGAAACCATGGATCCCAAAATTTTACACTATCTTTTTGGCCATTTTCCCAGAAAAATCGTGTTATAAATATTCCATTATCCGAGTGAGCATGACATTTTCAGCTAACTTCACCCGTTAATCTAGCGCTGAACGGCCTTACAAAGCCGTCGCCTGGTCCAGGCTAATGTTAATCGTGCTATAAATAGCGGCAATTCTTCACGCTTTGCACTCAGACAACGTTGTCGGCCAGTGGAAAGCAACATGACGGCACCCTTTCAGAACAACAGTATTTCATTTCGTATCTGAGCACGAATTCAACTTAAATATCAGGGCCTATAACTTATAACACAAATCGTGTAGTAGAATAATATGAAACGAATATGACGTGCACAATTTTGTCTCAGAAATTCAACTACAAAAAAAAGTTGATGCATGTTTAAATCGTGTAATAAAATATTGTAGCACCAGTAATAATGTTTTTCGAACTTTTAAAAATCTGGTAATAAGGATTCATGGTGCGAGTGTAGTGTTTTTCAATTAGGCTATAGCACAAGTGCGCTGTCTTTGCAAGTTTTTAAAATCGTGTTATTGGACCAATAAGATATTTTTTTATCGTTTTTTACGTTTTTTTATATCGTGTTATAAAATATTATAACACGAATACGACGGGTACGATTTTATCTTAGTAATCCAATTATTCAATGAAATTAACCTAATTCGGCAGGTTTAACATTCAAACATGTTTTTTTCTAAATTGTGTAATAAAATAGGTCAATGGCCAGAGGTGATGACTTGTTGATCGTTTGATGATTGCTCCTTCTTCACAACTCACAATTGTATGGCTGTTAGCGCTTTAACTGTCAAGCAGCGTTTTTGTTTATTTTGGCAAGGTGTTATGCTCGCGACAATACTGTGGAGCACATCATGTTTCCTGACGCGTGTACACTATTTAAAGCTACATGGTGACACAATGATTAGAGCCCTTCCATTTAAGCTGGTTAACACTTGAATTATATTTATCTGCGTGTTTTTAATTCCCTGATTATTTTAAATAAACATAAATTTAATATGAACTCGACCTCCTAGGACCTAAACGTTTATCCACCATTGGCGGACGGTTACGCAATGCTCGGCGCCGCTAGTAAAATGAAAGCGGTGGCAGAATGAGCGTGTCAACCATTTCAAGCCTACAGTCTTCGTAGTTATTCTATGAATAATAACATCATTTCTATGATTACACGATTCGGAAAAACATCACATTCGTGTTGTAGCCTAGTTTTTTTATTGCAGATATAAAAAATTGCAAAGACATCGTGTTCATGTTATAATGTTTTATTACTGATTTAGAAACATGTAATGGAATATCGTGTTTGTGTTGTGATGTTTTATTTTCCGATTTAAAAACTTTATTACACGATTGTAATAAACATGTCAATCTGTTAAATAATTTATAAATTATTTCAGCATAATATATTTAATGGTGTTGCATAAATATATTTATATGCTGACACAGATCAACCTCGATCAGTTCACCGACATGGCTGATTGACAAGGGTGCTCGAACGCTCATTGGTCAACATCTCCCTCCCATCTCAGCGGCCGGTAGAGCTGTCAGTATGATTGACAGGTCTGACCGTCTCGTATAATCTCACGTTGAGAGTGATATTTCACGAGACTTTTGACAAGCACTCATCTACCCTCAAACTGATGACGTAATCAAACATTGCACATGACACGGTCTCGTTTACACAGCCTTAATCTGGTGTCGTGAGTACTGTATTCCCTGATTCAACTAATTTAACTTCTACAGTTTATATCAGACAAATTCAACCAATCCATATTTTTATTATTTACAAATAATCAATATTATATCTTCTAAACTCCGATACTCTTCCAGTTGGCCCTAAAAACGTTATGCTATAATCGCTATGATCGTATCCCGTGTAATCCAATACCGTATCCCGCGTTTCTCCCGTCATATCCACCTATTACTAGTTCAAATCAAGCCATGTTGTATAGCACGATCGGCTTATAACACGATTCGTATTAATGGACCTCACCGATCGTGCTATAACGAATAACTACTGTACTTAGTAAATTAGACTTAAGTGCAGATGCTGATCCTAATAGCAATTTTAATATTTTCAATAACTGCATTGCAGAAATAAAAGACACACATTTTAAAAACAAAACAGTAAATTTCAATAACTATAAACATGAAAAGTCCGCATGGATAACACAAGGAGTCCTGAAGTCAATAAAATTTAGAAACAAACTCTATAAAGCTTTGCGTATGTCTGAACCGGAATCTAATGAACTTTCAAGTATCAAATCAAACCGCTGTAGTTATAATAAAATACTTAGAAGTCTAATTAAAGACGCCAAGCAATCTTATTATAGATCTTGTTTTCAGAATTTTAAACATAATATAAAAAAAACTTGGTCAACTATAAGTAGCATAATAAATACAGAGAAGCATACTGATATCCCTGATTTTTTCACGTGGAACAATAAAACTTTTAAAGATAAGACAGAAATTGCAAATCAGTTTAATTTATTTTTTACAAATATTGGTCCCGAACTAGCAAGTAAAATTAAAATACATCCTGATAAATCATATAAAAAATATTTAGTTAGAAAAACATTACCTGATTTTAATTTTAATATTATCAGTGATATTGATATTATCAAAGTAATTGATCATTTGGAAAATAAAACCAGCTGTGGTGTAGATGGTTTTTCCAATTCTTTATTAAAATCTATCAAATCGGAAATTGTTCAACCAGTAACTGTTTTAATTAATCAAATGTTAACGACAGGAATTTTTCCAGATAAACTAAAAATCGCTAAAGCTGTTCCTTTATACAAAAAAGGTGACAATACACTCTTTTCGAATTATAGACCTATATCTATTTTACCATCTTTATCTAAAATATTTGAAAAAATTGTTTACTCGCAACTGTATGCCTATTTTGAATGTAGCAAATTACTCTATAGCAGTCAATATGGCTTTAGACAAGGACATTCAACTGAATTTGCTGCTTTGGAATCGATAGATAAAATTACATTTTTGATGCAAGAAGGGAAGGTCCCTGTTGGGAGACTTTTTGGATATGTCAAAAGCCTTTGACACATTAAATCATGATATATTACTGGATAAACTTTCATATCTAGGTATTTCTAAAGATCTTCTAGCATCTTATCTTTCTAATAGACAGCAATATGTACGTTTTGACAACCAAAATTCCGAAATAGCACAAATCACGACGGGGGTTCCACAGGGATCAATCCTAGGCCCCCTTCTTTTTCTAACATATATTAATGATTTTGTAAATACAAGTACACTTTTTAACTTTATCCTGTTTGCTGATGATACTACTATCATCAGTAAAATTGATGCAAAACATGTAAATTTAATCAATGAAGAATTAGATAAATTATTTTTGTGGCTTGAACTTAATAAACTGTCACTTAACATTTCAAAATCCAAATGTATGTTTTTCCATTAGAGTCAAAAGTCAATTATTTGTCCAATAATAACTATAAATGGTGTTACAATTGAAAAGGTTGATAATTTTAATTTTCTCGGTTTAATAATTAATAAGAATTTGAAATGGAATTCTCATGTCAACTATATTGCTAGTAGAATGTTTCGTTCTATAGGACTATTTATGATATTAAGACATACATTACCAACTGATATTTTAGTTCTGTTATATAATTCTCTAATTTTACCTCACATGACCTATTGTTTATTGGCTTGAGGTGATCATCATAATAAGATTTCTTTGCTACAGAAAAAAGTTTTAAGGATCATTACGTTTAGTAAACTTTTCGCTTATTCGGAACCTCTATTAAAACAACTTTCATTGATAAAATTCGAAGATATGGTAAAAATGCAACATTTGAAATTTCATTATCAGTACCTGAATGGAAACTTACCTTGTTATTTCCTCACATTGATATTTAATAAAAATCCACATAATTACCACACCAGAAACCAAGATCTATATATCGACTTTCGTATAAAAAATCAATTTGTAAAAAAATGTATTGCATATCGTATTGTAACTACTATTAACAGTTGTCCTCATATTATAAAAGATAAATTATATACACACAGTCTCTCTGGTTTAATGATCTATATGAAACGTTTTTTTAATGACAATTATTCAAATAACTGTAATTTGGTCAATTGTTTTGTTTGCTCGCATGTGTAGTTTTTTGTACTATGAACACACTATAGCTAGTTAGCTACATTTGCTTTATTGTAATTTTCTTAAGTCAATTATTTCTATACATATATATATATATATTATTTTTTTAGGTGGCTTCTACGCTAGCGACCTAAAGTCTATGTAGAAGTCTCCTGGTTTTCTGCATTTTTTTGTTGTTGTTGTTTTGTTGTTTCTTTGTATGATGTAGAAAATCGAATAAATTTGTCTGAGTCTAAGGTCACGATTTTGATGTCTATATCCATGGTTTTGGGTATGAGGAATCCAGTGGTGCCCATCTAAAATGTGTATGTCCTGTAGATATTTCGAAATTAACGATAAAACATCTTTTTCATGCATTTTCGGTCATTTTTTTGGTCGCGAATATGCGTTATTTAGTCTGTATTATTTTAAACAGCACAGTGTTCATGGTTTCTGAATGGTGGATGGATCCTAGATATTTCACAAAGAAGGCGTAAAAGTGATATCGTAGAAACTGAGCAAATTCAATAATGATGTTTGATGCATTTCCTTGATTTGCTAATGAACATTTTACAGCAGTCAGAGGAAAATTAATAAAACTAATGTCCTTTGCAGAAAATAGACACTTTTCGAGAAGTGGATAGGAGGGGTGGAGGTCCCATTTAAAATTAAAAAATGCAAAGAAAAAATTATACAAAATTGTGAGCAAATTGTGTTGTCAAGCAAATGATAAGAATCAATCAGGGAGGGTGATTGTGGTCCATCCCATCCGCAAAATTATTGGATTTTCAGATTTTTTTTAAATTCTCAAATAATACACAATACAAAATAAAAGGGGGGCTTTTAATTCATCACAGCCCATGAGAGATATCCCCGTATAATTGGAGATAGTCCGAGTTGACGCAACCACATGGATTATCGCCAGAATATGGCAGTATAGCAAAAACTGTGTTTTAGTATGCTTGTGACAGTGTACTCCAAGATCAACATTTTCTTGAAAAATTTAAGGGTCACCCTATTCAAATGATAAATTAGCCTATAAATAATAGCAGTTAACTCCCCACGTCAAGGCATTATTGAAATGAGATGTACATCGATAATTACCAATTAATATATTAAAGCAGCCCCTTGGGATGACATCAATTTTTAGCTCCCGCCGTCACCGTAGGTGAGACGGAGGGAGCTATGGATTCTACCTCCGTTTTTTTTTGGCCTCTTCTTTTGCCTATAACTTTGTAAGAAAATAAGCTAGGATAACAATTTTTGGTATGTGGGTTACTTCCAGGTGGCTAATGGACAGGTTAAAATATTTTTAATCTGAATTCAATACGCAAGGTTGCAGAGGAGAAAATGATGATGTTACGGCGTTGGGCCGTCCGTAAACAATTCGTTTCCAGAGCATATCTCTGAAAGTACTTGTCCGATTGTCTTCAAATTTTACACACAACACCCCTAGGGGGTCTAGTTGTGCCTTTTGGGGTATTTGAACTTTGACATACTTCTGGTTCAGAACTATGACCTATTTAGACGTTTTGACGCGCACTTCGTTTCCGGAGCAGATCTCGAAAAGTACTGGGCCGATGACAGTCATATTGCACATACATGTTCTCTCAGGTCCCTAGTTGTGCCTTTTCAGGTTTTTGGATCTTGACCTTGAAGTTGACCCAGCACTTTGACCTAATTTATAACATCGGTAAATCCGACTGAAAGATTTTGCGGAATATCATGAAAACCGCTCAAGATAGCTACACCATTACTATAAAACAAATTGTGAGGTTTCAGGAGAGGATGCATCTTGAAAAATTTGAAGTTGATAAAATTCAAAATGGCCGCCTATCAGCCATTATTCACCTCGACAGGCCTGATATTGTGGAATATCATGAAAAGCGCTCAAGATATCTACACCATTACTATAAAACAAATTGTAAGGCTTCAGGAGAGGATGCATTTTGAAAAAATTCAATTCGTCCAAGTTCAAAATGGCCGCCAATCGGCCATTATTCACTTTCACATGGCCGTTATTTGGTAAACCGTGCTAGATGGCTAGACCATTACTATAAAACAAAATGTGTGATTTCAGGAGAGGATGCATCTCGAAAAAATTTGACTCGATAAAATTCAAAATGGCTGCTTATCGGCCATTATTCACTTTCACATGGCCGTTATTTGGTCAACCGTGCTAGATGGCTAGACCATTACTGTAAAACAAAATGTGAGATTTCAGATGAAGATGCATCTTGAAAAAATTTGACTTATCAAATTTAAAATGGCCGCCTTTTCGGCCATTATTCATTTTCACATGGCTGATATTTGGTAAACCGTGCTAGATGGCTAGACCATTACCTGATTACTATAAAACAATTAAAGTGTGAGTTTTCGGGGGAGGATGCACCCTGAAAATTTTTAACTTACGAATTCAAAATGGCCGACAATCAGCATTATTTACCTCGATAGGCCTGATATCAGGTAAACCGTGCCAGATAGCTAGACCATTACTATAAAACAAAATGTGACGTTTCGAGAGAGGATGCCTTTTAAAAACTTTCGACTCAATCGAATTCAAAATGGCCGCCTATCGGCCACTATTTACTTTCACATTGCTGATATTTGGTAAACCGTGTTAGATAGCTGGACCATTACTATAAAACAAAATGTGAGATTACAAGAGAGGATGCATCTTGAAAAGAATTGACTCGATCAAATTCAAAATGGCCGCCTATCGGCCATTAGTCACTTTCACATAGCCGGTTTTTGGTAACCGTACTATATGGCTAGACCATTACTATAAAACAAAATGTGAGATTTAAGGAGAGGATGCATCTTGAAAAATTTTGACTTGATCAAATTCAAAATGGCCTCCTATCGGCCATTATTCACTTTCACATGGGAGATATTTGGTAAACCGTGCTAGATGGCTAGACCATTACTATAGAATGAAATGTGAGATTTCAGCTAAGGATGGATCTTGGAAATTTTGACTTGATTATATTCAAAATGACCCCCTTTAGGCCATTATTCACTTTCACATGGCCGATATTTGGTAAACCATGCTAGATAGCTAGATGATTACCGTATTTCGCGGGGTATAGTACGCACCTGTGTATAGTACGCAGGTACCAATATTTGTACAAAAAAACACAGATAGTACGCACCGGTGGATAGTACGCACCAGGGTGGTGAGTATCTACACAGTATCTGTCTGGGTTGTGTGTGTGGTATGTCTTTATTACTCAAGGCATTCAGAATGTGGTTCAACTCAGCTGGTGACATAAGGATATAATTGATTCGCTAATAAAGATTATATAAAATAAATGAAAGAATTTGATGAAAAGAAATATTATAAACACCATAAAAATATAAAATTAGGAAGACCTATCTGAGGAATATATTTATTTTTGTTTTAGTGTTGATTTGACCACAAATGATCACGATATAACATATTAGCGCCACCTGGTGAAAGCAGTTATAGTCAGGTAAATGACTGGAAAAGCGCCATCTGGTGAATAGGCGATGTCTGACGAGTAGATTATTATTTAAATAGCATTAATAAATGACTTTATCGGATATTTAAAAGACAAATAAATGCTAGGTTGTTATTTCACTAGACATCTTATTTGTATTAGAAACAAATGGTTTCATTATAGCTGCTGTAGTAATTTGCCATTTTTGGGCGGAAATACAAGGAGTTAGGAGATCGCAGTTCACTCGGGAGACGTGAGACTGCCTATTTATCAAAATTTTGAGTGACAAATCTCAGCAAAATCAATATATTGTATGCATCGGTGGATAATATGCACCAGGCCAAAAACGGGCTCAAAAAAGAAAAATAGTAGCGTACTATACGCCGCTATATACGGTACTATAGAATGAAATGCGAGATTTCAGCTGAGGATGCATCTTGAAAAATTCTGACTCGATCAAATTTAAAATGGCCCCCTATCGGCCATTATTTACTTTCACATGCCCAATATTTTGCAAACTGTTAGATGTTAGTCCATTACTATAAAACAAAATTTGAGGTTTCGGGGGAGGATGCACCCTAAGTTTTTAACTAATTTATATCGAATTGAAAATGACCGTAAATCAGGTATTAGTTACCTCGATTGGCCTGATATCGGGTAAATCGTGCCAGATAGGTAGACCATTACTGGGATACTGAATAGGATTATTAATTTCAATGGAGGTTTGCAATCTCTGCCAGACTGTCTAGTTCTGATGTTACTCTTAGACTGGGCTTCTTAGACCTAGTTGTCTTGCGTCTTGATTTTTGACCTAGCCTAAGACTACATTAATAACCCTACACAAAATTGCTTAAATCAAATTCTAATTCGTCGCGGGAGCTCCTGGACTTATGTAGTCTTGTTTTCACTTATTTTGCTCAAGTTTTGTCACTGTCGTCGCCGCTGGGACCAGTAACGAGGTCCAGTCCACAGGCAGACAGTCGATTGTCATGATTGTGGTGCCCTCCATTGTGTCACTGAACTGTCAATTTTGAAGTAAGGGTACCGCATAATGGTCAAAGTGATAATCCAACAAGCCAGGGATGTCACTAATCCATGTTGACTGATAATGATTAAATCTCAAGTCAAGTTTTTTCACTGAGCCCCCGCTGAGACTGCTCAGCCTCACCTCACCTCAGGCAGGGCTCAAGCGGCCTCAGGCTCAGCTGCTGTCACTGGCAAGCCAACTGAACTGTCAAGTGTCAGACTCGGGCGTCGTGGATGGTGATTATCGACATACCTAAAACACGCAAAGAAACGTGAAGGACCAGTGATTTAATTTAACATTAGCTCCAACATTCAACAAGCCAGGGATGTCAGTAATGTTAATTAAATTAAATATATTTAGTTTTGTCAGTGTTCAAGTGTCGCTGTAAGTGTCGGTGAATATAGAACATTTGAGAGCCCAGTGATTTTAATTGAACATTTGCTCCAACATTCAACAAGCCAGGGATGTCATCGTGATCAATGTTCATTTAAATATATCTAGATTCTAGTCTAATTTTGTCAGTGTGCAGGTGTCGCTGTCACAGTGTCAGTGAATACAGAACATTTGCTATAGACTTTATTTCAAGTTTTGTCACTGGTGCCGCCGCTGTGAGCAGGTCCGGGCGGAACGTCGAGTATAGTGCATGTCACTTGTGTTACTAAACTGTCAATTTCGAAGAAGGGTACCGCATAATGTGTACATATTAAACATTTTATTTGTGACACATATTTCGGTGTATATACCGCATATTTTGCTCATATTTTCTTTATCGTTATGGTAATACGGCGGGTGGTTTTTAAAGTATAGGCTTAAAGGCTAGTCAGCAATTTTGATACAAAACCATTAAAAACCATTCCGAGTAATAATAGTAAAACAGAAAATATTGAATATTACTGGCATTGTATCACTTTTTTGACAATTGTGACATAGTCTATATAACAATACACATGCTATATTTCACGACATGTATGCCGTATAAACATTCAATTCTAAGTGAACGTTGTGTTGTATAGCAACCTGTAAATGTTATTTTCTGTAAGAGAAAATTAAGTAATTTTACAAATTATTACCTACCTGTCAGGTAGTTGGTTGTGAACTCACTTCTCAGATCAGTTGTTCGGATAAAATTTAAAAAGTAAGCAAATATGGCGGCGGAGGCAATGCAAGCCGAAAGAACTGCACACGAACAGCGCAGAGATCAACTGCATGGTATGGAAGAAAATGATGACAAGTTCGAAGGACTGCTCATAGATGAAAATAGATGGAAAGAAAAATATAGACGTAGAACGAAGACACTTCTAGCCAGTGTGAGAGAACCAGAAAACAAAGCAGAGTATCTAGAGACATTAGAATTGCGACATGAAGATCTCGTCCAAGCCAGTGAATTTCTACAAGAAACGTATATAGAATTGATAGCCTTGGGCACCACATTGCAAAATAATGTTAGAGATATAGCTAAATCTAAACAAGATAAAGCAACTGACTTTGATCATCACACAAACTTGTATTATGAAACTCAGATGGAGGTTTTAGATACCATGAGACAAATTAGAAAAAACACCCAAGAAACTGAATTTCGAAGACAAAATCTCGAGCATGAAGCTGAGGTCACAAGGGAGAGAAGAGCTCAACTTGACGTCCAGATGCAGGATCAAAATGCTGATCGGCAAGTTATACACAGACATGATGGACATGGTAATCCAATAGGAAACCTGAAGAGGGTAGACTTTTCAAAATTTGATGGCAAATTAAAAGATTATTTTCGGTGGAAATCAACATTTGATGTCTTAGTAAAAAATAATGAAAAATTGGACAAGAATACAAAGTATCTGTAAGCTCACTTACAGGTGAGGCACATAAAATCATGGATCATTTACATCACTCTCCAGAATCATACGACATTGCTTTGAAGTTGTTGGAAACAAAATATGGAGGATCTGACAGACAGATACAAAATATGTACAATCAAGTCAAACATATTAAATTAGTTAAAGATTTTCACAGTATGCAAAAGTTTCAGTATGCATTGTTAGGCGTACATTCTATGATGGCAAGTCATAACTTATAAAAAGAAGACGCAGTTTTCATATGCAATTATGTGAAAAATTGCATCACATATATATGAAAGATCATCTGCATTATCTAGACAGAACTGAGAAAGAAAAGACAATAGAGAGTTTGTCTGATTTTATGAAAAAGGAATTAGAGACTAGCCAAGCAGCCTTTGAAGCCACAGTTGGAAGAATAAAAGGCGATGGAGCAAAAAGTAGTCCTATAGAACATGAAAAATTCAGTAGGCGGAGCATTAACAGTGTAAATAAGACCAAGATTGTAAGTAAGCAGTGTGCTTACTGTGGGGAGAGACATCCTCTATGGCAGTGCAACAAATTTAAAGAAAAATCTGTAGATGAGAGGTTACAAATTGTGAAGAAAAAAGCACTTTGTTTTACCTGCTTCTAAGGTAAAGGGCATAATAAACTTTAGTGTTTCTTTAGAGGCAAATGTAGAGTGGAAGGTTGCACAGGAGGTCATCACACATTATTGCATAAAGACAGAGCAAAAAGGTATAGCTCGGAAAAATCAGCTGGTGCTAGTAGCATTTCCTCGAGTACTCATAGAAGACGTGAAGGCCAGTCTATGAATAATAACACAGAACCCAAAGAAATAAAAGAAAAAGAAAGTGAACCTGAACTTCCTAGAGATATAAATGCTCTCAACTCTGGAGTAAATCCAGTCACCTAACATACAGTACTTAACATAGTTCAGGTGTATGTGTTCAAAAATAATGGGAAAGTCCGATTAAAATGTTAAGCTCTACTTGATAGTGGAAGTAACACAACACTGATTAGTGATGGACTCAGAAGAAAGTTAGGACTACATGGAGTAAAATCACAGCATACCTATCATCAGCCAAATAAAAATGAAACAATTAAGAGAGAAGTTGAGGTCATAGATACAGTAAGCATTGAGTCTCTGAATAATAATTTCTCGCTGAAAATGAGAAATGTCGAAACAATGCCAGACCAGTTACAAGCAGAATCTGTAAATTGGAATTTGTACAAAGACCAATTTGAATATTTGAAAAACATTGATTTTCCTCAAGTGGAGCCACATGAGAAGGCAGACCTATTAATTGGAGCAGACCAGTCACTATTATTCCAGAAATTAGACCAACGAATACCTAAGAAAAACGGTGATCCGATCACCATAGAAACTCCACTAGGATGGATATGCATGGGTATTATTCCAAATTATAGAACTGTGAAGCAGATTGGTAATACTATAACTGAGGATAGATACGTGTATGCTGGATTAAAGCAAATTGAGCAAGAAGTATGTGGCATTTTAAAGAAGTTCTTGGACATTGAGACTTTTCAGAATGCAGAAAATGAACTCTCATTAGAGAATAGAGAAGTTCTGCAAAAGACCAGAGAAACTACTAGATATGAAGACAAGAGGTATGAGGTAGCCATGCCCTTCAATACGAAAAAGGTAGATATACCTTCTGAAGATATGAAAAAGATATGTGGAAAATGGCTACGAAAAGGTTAATAAGCTTGGAAGCTACACTTAGAAACAAGGAAGACGCGAAGAAAAAGTATGAAGAAGTCCTGGATGGATATTTGCAGGAAGGCTATGCAAGAATCACGCTCGACCCGGAGGAAACGAAGTGGCTTTTACCTCATTTTGCTGTCATCAGAGAAGACAAAGAGACATCCAAAGTTAGGATTGTATTTGATGGATCTGCAAAAGTACACAACCTTAGCTTGAATGATCAAATACATGAGGGACCTAAATTACAAAGAGATATTTTCAATGTGTTAGTGAGATTTAGGAGATTTGAAATAGCACTAAACAGTGACATCAAAGAAATGTTTCCTGGAATAGCAGTAAAGTCAGATGATAGTCAGTATTTGAGAATATTATTGAGAAGAATGGAGAACAGCGAGCCAGAAGTCATAGGATTACTACGTGTGACATTTGGCATTATTGCTTCACCCTTTCTTGCAATTTTGACATTACTTGATCATGCTGAGAAATATATCAAGAAGTTTCCCCGTGCAGTAGAAGCCTTAATAAAGAGCACATATGTAGATGATACTCTAGATTCTGCAAAAACAGTTGAAGAAGCAGTAGAAATGTATAGACAGATAACAGTAATCTGTGGAGATGCAGGTTGGAAAGTGCATAAATGGGCATCGAATAATCGTGAACTACTCAGCCATATACCTGAAGCAGACAGAGCACAAGGAAATAAAGAAGCTAAAGATGTATCTGAAGAAATTTCAGTTAACACACTTGGAGTGAAATGGTTACCCGAGACTGATGAATTTATTGGAGCAGCCACAGAAATTGATTTAAATGGCAAGAAGATTAGTAAGAGGATAGTACTAGAGAAAATTGCGAAAATCTTTGATCCCTTAGGAATGATGACTCCTTACGTCATGCAATGTAAGATGATATTACAGGAAGTGTGGATGTCAGGTACAGACTGGGATGAGAATTTGGAAGAAGATTTGAGAAAGAGAACTCTCACATGGCTAAGTGATCTGCAATATGCGAGCAGTATTTATCAGCAGCGTGTTTTGATGCTTAATTCAGCAGTCAGAGTTGCATTGTTTCACAGATGCATCTGAAAGAGCCTACGGTGCGGTTATATATCTGAAGCTGGTTTATGAACATGAAGTTGTTGTCAAATGGGTTGCAGCTAAAGGAAAAGTTTGTCCACTAGAATCAATAAGCATTCCCAGGCTGGAATTAATAGCAGCAACACTTGGCGCTCAGATGGCTGACAAAGTCTGAAAGGCTTTAGAGGGCAAAGATATAATTTTGCGTATGTGGACAAACAGTATGACTGTCTTATGGTGAATAACAGGACGGACCAGACAATTAAAGTTATTTGTGGGAAACCGAGTTTTGGAGATTCACAAATATACTAATCCCAGTCAATGGAGACATGTTCCTGGAGACCAAAATCCGGCAGATTGAGTATCAAGAGGATGTAACTTGCAAGAGTTGAAAGCAAGTACACTTTGGAAAAAAGGACCAGAATTTATCCAGAAAGACATGGAACATTGGCCTATTCAATCCAGATGGAAGACCAAAGATTCAGACAAAGAAATTAAAAAACAATATTTAGAGCGATTAGTAAACTATGTAAGTGGATAGAACAAGGCGCATAGTAGTATGGAAGAAGATGACACAGAAAGTAATAATTCAAGCTCCTCAGAGGAAGAGAATTCAGCAAGTGACATGATAGTTCAATTGCAGAGAAAAGAACAATTGAGAAAGTTCAAGATTACAAAGGACATAACACTTTCAAGATCAGAAGATTTCCATTCAGTTATGTAACAATATCCAACATCTAAAGGTTGACTCAGAAGTTAATTACTTGACACCTTCTAGATTCTCCAGCTTAGATAAACTCATTCGATTACGAGCTAGGGTAAAACGCTTTGTACAGAATACAGGATTGCCAAAAGAAGCCCGTATGACAGATTATCTTAAAGTATGGGACCTAGAAGAGACAGAAAAAGAAGTTGTGGTTGAAGAACAAAAGAAATGTTTTAAGACGGAATATCTAGCATTGTTAAAGGGGAAAAATATTGATGCAAAAAGCAAGCTTAGAGAACTTAATCCCTGGTTGGATGAAGACGGTGTCATGAGAGTGGGAGGACGAATTCGACAACACCCCTATATGACATGGGAGATGCAATGCCCAATAATTCTTCCAAAATCCAACCATCTAACAGATTTAATAATCTCCAGAAAGCATCAGTACAACCACATGTTTGGAACTAACTACCTTATGGGTAAACTGAAAGAAAAATATTGGATTTTGAGCGCCAGAAGCCAGATACGCGCAGTCACCAGAAGATGCATGCGATGCAAGAAGTTAAAATATAGTGTAATGAATCAACAGTTAGGTTTGTTACCAGCCACACGAGCTTAACTGACCTTAAAAGCATTTTTTAATGTAGGTGTGGATATGGCCGGCCCACTGACGGTGAAGGTGGGAAGAGGCAAATCACAGCAAAAAAGATGGATTTGTTTATTCACGTGTTTATCGACTCGAGCAGTCCATTTAGAATTATGTAATAGTCTTGATGTGAGTAGCTTTATGAATGCTCTAACACGTCTTATCGGATGCAGAGGGGTCCCACAGACCTTGTTGTCGGATAATGGAAGTAACTTCCGAGGAGCAGATAATGAGATGAAGCGACTTTTTGAGATGTTTAAAGAAGAAGAATTTCAAGGCAAATGTACTCAGAAGAAAATAAGTTGGAAATTCAATCCCCCCAGTGGCCCTCACCACGGAGGAGTCTTCGAGGCTATGATTAAGAGTGCAAAAACTGCACTGAAAGATGCATTATTTAAAAAAGACCTCACAGACGAAGAGTTACAGACAGCATTAATTAGTGCCGACGGTATGTTGAACCAAGGACCTCTCTTACCTGGGAGGAGAAGACAACGATTTCATCCTGACGCCAAATCATTTTATTCATGGGAGTTGAGGTGGAATGTTGGCTCCAGAAGTTTTGGATAGCACTCCTATTTTTCAAAAAAGATGGAGATTCGTACAGCAGATTTTGCAAGACATGGGCACGGTGGCTGAGAGAATGGGTCACAGAACTTAACAAGAGAAGGAAGTGGCACAAGTTGCATGAAAATGTAAAGGCAGGAGACATAGTAATGATCATTGAAGACAACATTTCTAAATTACGAGGTGATTTTCCATTGGCACGAGTCACATAGGTACACACAGGACCAGATGGATTAGTGAGATCATGTGAAGTAAATAACGCCGATGGCCGTTTCTCCACCAAAATCATTCAGAAACTTGTAAAAATTGAATCTGCCAATGATGGCATGATCTGAGAGGTCGAGTTTTTTAAATCAATTTTTAAACATATTGTTAAGTATTAAACAATGGTTACAATTATCATAAAGTATCTGACAGTATCCATTTTACCATGAGACTAAGATTTTGATTTAATTTAGATTTTAAAGCTAAGTTTTATATGATGATAATTTTATTATCATGATGGACAGTTTTGTATGAGGATAATTTTGATATATACTTGAAGAAGTTATTTTTTGTTTCATTGTTAGTGATGTAATTGTTTGTTAAGCAATTAGGCGGGTGCAATGTGCAGAATTATGCGCCACCTGGTGATTAAACTGGAATTACTCGCCCCTGGCTGGGGGTTTTGTATCTCTCGCCACCTAGCGGGATGTTTGGTAAAACATAGCAAGAGGTTAATAAAAATACAAAATGTCAACAATGTGTTCGTCAGAAGTTTTTGTTTGAAAATGGGCCCAGCAAGCAAATTATGAACAGTGCTAGATCGCTAGACCATTACTATAAAACAAAATGTGACATTTCAGGAGAGGATGCATCTTGAAAAATTTCGCCTTGATCAAATTCAAAATGGCCGCCTTTTCAGCCATTATTCATTTTCACATGGCCGATATTTGGTAAACCGTGCTAGATGGCTAGACCATTACTATAACGCAAAATGCGAGGTTTCCCAGGGGAGGATGCACCATGAAATTTTTTAACTTACGAATTCAAAATGGCCGACAATCAGCATTATTTACCTCGATAGGCCTGATATCAGGTAAACCGTGCTAGATAGCTAGACCAAAATGTGACGTTTTCGGAGAGGATGCTTTTTAAAAACTTTCGACTCAATCAAATTCAAAATGGCCGCCTATCGGCCACTATTTACTTTCACATTGCTGATATTTGGTAAACCGTGTTAGATTGCTAGACCATTACTATAAAACAAAATGTGAGATTTCAAGAGAGGATGCATCTTGAAAAATTTAGACTCTATCAAACTCAAAATGGCTGCCTATCGGCCATTATTTACTTTCACATGCCCAATATTTTGCAAACTGTGTTAGATGCTAGTCCATTACTATGAAGCAAAATGTGAGGTTTCGGGGGACGATACACTCTGAATTTTTTTAACTAGTCTCTATCGAATTCAAATTGACCGTAAATCAGCCATTATTTACCTCGATTGGCCTGATATCGGGTAAACCCTGCCAGATAGGTAGACCATTACTGGGATACTGATTAGGATCATTAATTTCAATGGAGGTTTGCAATCTCTGACAGACTGTCTGGTTCTTATCTTCCTCTTAGACTGAGTCTCTTAGACCTAGTTGTCTTGCGTCTGGATTTTTGACCTAGCCTAGGACTACATTAATAGCCCTACACAAAATTGCTTAAATCCAATTCTAATTTTGAGCGGGAGCTCCTGGACTTATGTAGTCTTGTTTATTGTAATTGCAATATCACATGTTCACGGGGTCACAAGGTTTTACTGTTAGGTCAGACATATGTATAGTCTCTGTTAACTATGTCACCCTATTGACTTTCCCGTGAATTACTATGTGTTCTTAGCCCAACACGTCTTATTGTATCAAGAAATGTCATTACAATGCTTCCTTAATCCTTTCATCGCACTGCTAAGTCGATCCCCGCAGTGGAAGTGTCAAGTATTTATGATGGCAGTAAAGTAAATTTGAAAAAGACCATGGTTTATACAAAAATATTCCAGCATTTTAAGGGTTAATGACTCTGTTGCCACAGACCCGAACAGTGATAAATGTATCACAAATCTAACACAACTTTATAACTAACTACTGCAGTATCATGGAGGGTATTGGTGATATTGATAAAGGTGGTATTTAAAGGGTGTGAGTAATATATGTCTCAAACATCAAGAAAGCACTATTTCGGTCTTCTGCACTGTTTATGCCAATGCAAAAACATACCGTAATTAATATGGTCACTGGTATACACAAATGATTATTACTCAACATAACAAGTGGGTTTCCCATCAAACAAGATACATTAACCCAATAATGGTCAATGTAGGACCACCGTCTACAACGCTGACCCATAATTGGGTTAATGTATGGTGTTTACTAGGCTCTACTGGATTGGGAGTGCTATATTCAGCTATAAATTTCACTAGCCCAGAGTGAAATTCAACCAGCCCTTACCATCATTTACCATACATTTCTAAGGAAAATCCTCTAGCCCTTACAATATTCCTCTAGCCTCAAGCTACCGTGCTAGTGCAAATTTGCATCCCTGGAGTGGTTTAAATACTTATAATGAGGTGATTTGTGTGGGACCCCCTGAAAAGTGCTGCAGAATTTCTCAGTTTTCCTCCCATGCTTTATAATTCCTAGTATCCATCACCACTATTCAGTGTACTTGTGTGCTTGTACAGTGCAAGCATACACATAGTTAAATTACCCTTTGCTGTCAAGATGTAAGCTTGATACGCTTTCCAATATTTTCCTGATTTGAAAAAAATTATACATGACTCATAACTCCTGTCAAATTCTAAGATTTGGGCTGTTCATAATAATTGGGGTCACCACAGCTGTTCAAAATAAACATCAGAATTTCTTGTAAGCATGATTCACTGCTTAATATTTTGATTGCTCTAACAAAATTTTGAAGGTGAGGATTCTATAATAATTAAGGTCACTCACCATAGCATCTTAAAAAAAACATAGACACTCTTCAATATTAAATCGATTTTAATAAAACATATACACTCTTCAATATTAAATCGATTTTTCTAAAAAAACATCCATGGGCACGACTCCCCCCATAGGTTTACCCAATTTGATTTTAAAATGTGGGGTAATACTCAATTGATATCAACAGCTTATCTGTAGCACTGCTAATCCCACTTTTTATATTTTTTATTTTATTTAGAAGGAACAAAAGTGCCCCAATGCAAATCTTCCATGAAGAGAACAGCAAGCACCAAGACTAACGATGTTTCAATGCTTCGTGGAAAAACAGGATCCGATTCTGATTCTGAATCATCAGAAACAGAGGAAGATACCAAGGTATCATCATTGAAAAAATCACAAGCTCCTTTGAAAAAAAATTTGAAAAGGACAACAGTCAATTCTGCTAGGAAAAACTCTTCTAGTAGTGAATCTGAAGATTCTTCAGATGATTCTGTGGACTCCTCAGATGATGAAAAAACAAAAAAACCTCTATTAAACAAAAAAGTTCTAAACAATAAAGACAAAATTAATGCTAATGGAAAGAAATCTATGAAGGCACCAACAAAACAAAACCAGAACTCTTCATCGTCTTCTGATAGCTCTGATGAAAATGTTAGTTTATGTGCCAAGCCGAATGGCATTTCACGAGTAAGAACAATCGCATTACCAAGAAAGACACCAAAAGGAAAAAATTCTGATAAGCAAAATAAGGCATCCAGGCAGTCCAGCAGTGACAGTACTTCTGATACGAGTAATGATAATAAAAAGAAATTAATAGCAAAAAAAAAAAGATTAAATAAAATAACTAACAAGCAAAACGATGCATCAAATGATTCCAGTAGTGATAGTAGTTCAGATTCAGAAAATGACAATAAAAAGCAAAAAATTACACCTATGCAAAAAAGTACTGTAACAAATAAAAAGGCATCAAGTGATTCTAGCAGTGAAAGTAGTTCCGACTCGGACAATGTTGTTAAAAATACGTTGGCTAAAGGAACACCACCACAAAAAGTTGCAGGAGAACCAAAAAAGACATTGGCAAAGGGGAAATTGACAACAAAGGAAAAATTTACAGGCAGGCAAAAAAAGTCTTCTAGGGATTCCAGCAGTGATAGTAGTTCAGATTCAGACAATGATAAAAAGACATCAGCAAAAATGACACCAAAACGAAAAGTCACAGTGAAGCAAAAAAGGGATTCTACTGATTCCAGCAGTGAAAGTAGTTCAGACTCAGACAATGACAGTAAAAAAACATCATCAAAAGCGACACCACTAAGAGAAGTCAAAGGGAAGCAAAAAAAGGATTCTAGTGATTCCAGCAGTGGGAGTAGTTCAGACTCGGACAATGACAGTAAAAAGACATCAGCAAAAGTGACACCACTAAGAAAAGTCACAGGGAAGCAAAAAAATGATTCTAGTGATTCCAGCAGTGAAAGTAGTTCAGACTCGGACAATGACACTAAAAAGACATCAGCAAAAGTAACACCACTAAGAAAAGTCACAGGGAAGCAAAAAAAGGATTCTAGTGATTCCAGCAGTGAAAGTAGTTCAGACTCGGACAATGACACTAAAAAGACATCAGCAAAAGCGACACCACTAAGAAAAGTCACAGGGAAGCAAAAAAAGGATTCTAGTGATTCCAGCAGTGAAAGTAGTTCAGACTCGGACAATGACAGTAAGAAGACATCAGCAAAAGTGACACCACTAAGAAAAGTCACAGGGAAGCAAAAAAAGGATTCTAGTGATTCCAGCAGTGAAAGTAGTTCAGACTCAGATGACAACAAAAAAAAAACATTGGTAAAAAATACACTGAAGGGAAAAACTACAGGTAAACAGAGAAAGGATTCAAGTACATCCAGTGATGATAGCAGTTCAGACTCGAACAACGAAGATAAAGAAACATTATCAAAAGGAACACCACTGAGAAAAGTCACAGGGAAGCAAAAAAAGGCTTCTAGTGATTCCAGTAGTGATAGTAGTTCAGACAATGACTGTAGACAAAAAAAATCAAGTGCTTCAAGCAGCGATTCTAGTTCAGATTTCGAAAATGATGTTGAAAAGGGAAAGGATCCAAATGATTCCACCAGCAAGATAAGTCATGAGAAGAAAAATTCTGCCAATTCAGACACATCCTGCAATGTTAAAGCTGTCACTGTGACTCCCAATAATAGCATTTCAAAGAAAAAGGTTAGTAAAATGTCCTTACATGTATAGAGTTAGTAAACAGTCCATACATGTGTACTTATAATCCATCACACCTGACCTGGGTTACCGTGGCAATTTTGAATAACCCTGGTTGTGCCGTGACAGCAGGTCACCCCTCCTCTTATGAAAAATCACAGCTACTCTGGCTACACTTCTATGTACAATGTAGCATTGGGACTCAAACCACTGTTTTACATTCGGTTTCATAATGTGCTGCCAATTAGCCCAGATGTTATAATACAGAAAATGTATTGTGGTTGCGCAGAATGTAGCATCGAGAACCCCACCCCTGGGTGCGGCCACTAAGCGTATGGCCAGGCGACAAGATGTCCGTCATGGCGGTTGACCTTTCAATGCTGAGTAAGTAACTAAAAAAAAAACAAATACGCTAATACGCAGCCTTTGCAAATGAAATTGTCTGTGTACCTACATATCCTTTCCAGCGCCATAGCGTATTATAACGTAGCGTTTTTGCAGCTATCAAAACGCCAGGGTCATTTCCCTGCCAGGCGTCCATAGCGTACCCAGACGGATGAAAAATGTAGTTCCTAAAACACCAGTATCGTTTTGCCGTAGAAGCGTCAGTAATTTTTATTGAGATGCCACGTTTTGAGTAGATTTTTGTTATCTTCCAACATAATTAAAGCTGAAAAAATTGGACAATGAATACATGTACCTGTGTTGATACATCAACCAAGGTGTGGGGCTTTTCTAACAATTAAGTTTGTCTGTAAATAGAAACAAACATGACATAATCGTTAATCTGTCCATTATGGTAATTTTTTGCTCCTTTTCAAGTGGGCGGGGGCCCTAGGGTAGTGGTTAGCACCGCTGCCTTTCACGCCAGGGTCCGGGGTTCGGTTCCCGGTCTCGGCGGTTTGAAAGAAACAAAATTGTTTCTTCCCCATCCATGTGTGAAAGTTAGTATTGTGGGGAGCCTCCGTGACCGAGAGGTAGCGTGCTCGGCCTCAGACCGCCGGGGCTCGAATTTCGAATCCTGTGTCTGGAGGACAGTGTCATCTCAATCATCTCACCATCCTCAGGAGGTTCTCCTGGCCCAGTTTAGCCTATATGTGCACAAAGGTGGCCTAAAGCCCGATTCATTTCATTTCATTTTTCAAGTATTTATTTGAAAGACAAAGAATTGCGACGATAACAAAAAGTATGAAAAAACTGTTTAGTGGAATATGTCTAACACTATGCTGCTAAAAATAAATGACTAATTTGAATTAATTATCATGTTAATTACCTAAACGTAACTAACAGTTCAGTATGTTATGGCAGTGGTAACATGTGTACTGAGCAGAATGTGACCAAATGTAACACTCATGTGTTAAACAAAGTCCATCACAGTTGGTGATATATAACGTCTTGTACCGTTGTGGATTTCCCACTCCGGAACAACCATATATTCTTAGACTAATTTTAAATCCAGTTATAGCATTCCAACGCATTACGATATTACCACAAAAACTCCTTTTAGCGAAATGAATGATAAGACCTACTTTCGTACACAAGTTGCATAAAACAATTCATGCGTCGTAGTGTGGCATGGTATACTTCCCATCTTACAGAGATAAGGATCGGTTTGTTTTATATGACATTATACCCAGATTTTAGTGGCATATAGATAATATAACCGTATAATGCCACTGTAATTATAATAGTTATTTATTTTTTGGCAATAAGCATTGAAATATTTCAAATATATTAGAAGTAGGCCCCCTAACATAAGTTTGAAATAACAATTATTTGCTGTACAAAACCCTATGTCATGTTTGGAATCCTAAACCGCCAGTTGTATCCAGTCGACCAATTCAGGATACAATATTTATTCTTTTCTCAACAAGACATAATGTCAGCCATAGGCAGTGATTGTCCCGAGTCACGAAACTCTTCAGTATTATCAATTAACTAATTCAGAACATGTGCTCTTATTACTTGAGTTTTGTTCCTCTCAGTATCATAACGTCCAACAGTTGCTGCTTTCCTGTAAAGTTTAGTCAAGTATGCTTGATGGTAGGCAGCATCAATTGTGATCATATGAACTGCAGCTAGTTTTGTCAAAATATGCTTCTCGCCCAACAGATCAGCACATTCCTTAACTTGTTTATCTAAACCAAAGGTTGCAGCTCTTCTCATTTCTTTTTTGTTTCCTACTTCACCACATAAATAACATAATGGCTCACTGTGATGATTTTTATGGCATATATGAAATTTGTGTTGAAGACTTTGCACCGCTGCTGAGATGCAGTGTTTTCACTGGGCTGATTGATTCATCGTGTTTTTTTAGCTCCCGCCGTCACCGTAGGTGAGACAGAGGGAGCTATGGATTCCGCCTCCGTTCTGTTTTTACCTCTTCTTTTGCCTATAACTTTGTAAAAAAATAAGCTACGATAACAATTGCTGGTACATGTATGTGGTTTACTTCCAGGTGGATAATGGACAGGTTAAAATATTTTTAATCTGAATTCAATACGCAAGGTCGCAGAGGAGAAAATGATGATGTTACAACGTTGGGCCGTCTGTGAACAATTCGTTTCTGGAGCATATCTCTGAAAGTACTTGTCTGATTGTCTTCAAATTTTACACACAACACCCCTAGGGGGTCTGGTTGTGCCTTTTGGGGTATATGAACTTTGACCTACTTTTGGGTTCAGAACTATAACCTATTTAGACGTTTCGACACACACTTCGTTTCCGGAGCAGATCTCGAAAAATATTGGGCCGATGGCAGTCATATTGCACATACATGTTCTCTAAGGTCCCTAGTTGTGTTTTTGGACCTTGAAGTTGACCCAGCACTTTGACCTAATTTATAACATCGATCGGTAAATCCGACTGAAAGATTTTGCGGAATATCATGAAAACCGCTCAAGATAGCTACACCATTACTATAAAGCAAATTGTGAGGTTTCAGGAGAGGATGCATCTTGAAAAATTTCAAGTTGATAAAATTCAAAATGGCCGCCTATCGGCCATTATTCACCTCGACAGGCCTGATATTGCGGAATATCATGAAAACCGCTCAAGATAGCTACACCATTAATATCAAATAAATTGTAAGGTTTCAGGAGAGGATGCATCTTGAAAAATTTGAAGTTGATAAAATTCAAAATGGCCGCCTATCAGCCATTATTCACCTCGACAGGCCTGATATTGTGGAATATCATGAAAACCGCTCAAGATATCTACACCATTACTATAAAACAAATTGTAAGGTTTCAGGAGAGGATGCATTTTGAAAAAATTCAATTCGTCCAAGTTCAAAATGGCCGCCAATCGACCATTATTCACTTTCACATGGCCGTTATTTGATAAACCGTGCTAGATGGCTAGACCATTACTATAAAACAAAATGTGTGATTTCAGGAGAGGATGCATCTTGAAAAAATTCGACTCAATAAAATTTTAAATGGCCGCATATCGGTCATTATTCACTTTCACATGGCTGATATTTGATCAACCGTGCTAGATGGCTAGACCATTACTATAAAACGAAATGTGAGATTTCGGATGAGGATGCATCTTGAAAAAATTTGATTTGATCAAATTCAAAATGACCGCCTTTTTGGCCATTATTCATTTTCACATGGCTAATATTTGGTAAACCGTGCTAGATGGCCAGACCATTACCTGATTACTATAAAACAAAGTGTGAGTTTTCAGGGGAGGATGCACCCTGAAAATTTTCAACTTACGAATTCAAAATGGCCGACAATCAGCATTATTTACCTCGATAGGCCTGATATCAGGTAAACCGTGCTAGATAGCTAGACCATTACTATAAAACAAAATGTGACGTTTCGAGAGAGGATGACTTTTAAAAACTTTCGACTTAATCGAATTCAAAATGGCCGCCTATCGGCCACTATTTACTTTCACATTGCTGATATTTGGTAAACCGTGTTAGATAGCTGGACCATTACTATAAAACAAAATGTGAGATTACAAGAGAGGATGCATCTTGAAAAAAAGTGACTCGATCCAATTCAAAATGGCCTCCTATCGGCCATTATTCACTTTTACATAGCCGTTATTTGGTAACCATACTAGATGGCTAGACCATTACATGTACTATAAAAAAAAATGTGAGATTTCAGGTGAGGATGCATCTTGAAAAATTTCGACTTGATCAAATTCAAAAAGGCCTCCTAACGGCCATTATTCACTTTCACATGGGCCATATTTGGTAAACCGTGCTTGATGGCTAGACCATTACTATAGAATGAAATGTGAGATTTCAGCTCAGGATGCATCTTGGAAAATTTTGACTTGATCAAATTCAAAATGGCCGCCTTTAGGCCATTATTCAGTTTCACATGGCCGATATTTGGTAAACCGTGCTAGATAGCTAGACGATTACTATAGAATGAAATGTGAGATTTCAGCTGAGGATGCATCTTGAAAAATTCTGACTCGATCAAATTCAAAATGGCCCCCTATCGGCCATTATTTACTTTCACATGCCCAATATTTTGCAAACTGTGTTAGATGTTAGTCCATTACTATAAAACAAAATTTGAGGTTTTGGGGGAGGATGCACCCTTTTAACTAAGTTTTTAACTAATTTATATTGAATTCAAAATGACCGTGAATCAGCTATTAGTTAACTCGATTGGCCTGATATCGGGTAAACCGTGCCAGATAGGTAGACCATTACTGGGATACTGATTAGGATCATTAATTTCAATGGAGGTTTGCAATCTCTGACAGACTGTCTAATTCTTATCTTACTCTTAGACTGTGCTTCTCAGACCTACTTGTCTTGCGTCTTGATTTTTGACCTAGACTAGGACTACATTAATAACCCTATACAAAATTGCTTAAATCAAATTCTAATTCGGAGCGGGAGCTCCTGGACTTATGTAGTTTTGTTTATTATTATTTTGTTTCATTTATTTTACTTTTAAATGTGAATTTAGATGCCAAATTGTCATTTTGAGCATGACGGATATGAAAATTTTTGTGGAGTTTTTGACAGCCATTTTGAAAAAATGCAAATGTTGTAAATACAAAGGCCCATCCGACTTGTGTCTTTGGATAGATCTTTTTATATGACCTAGAAGGTAACTCCATGCCAAAGGAATCGTTTGCATCATGAGTTGAAGTCAAAAGTCACTTAACCTATCCACTAACATGCTAGATTGCCAGACCGCTACTATGCATCAAAATTTCAGGAAGGGATATGCCCTGAAAAAAATCAACCTGATCAAATTCAAAATGGCTGACTTTCTGCCATTATTGGTACTAATATGCATAATATGTGTGGTAGTTATCTAGACCATTACTCCAAAACAGTGATTCTAGACTGACTTATTGCTTCCGCCAGGAAGGTTATGTTTTTATTCGTAATGGTTTGTTGTCTTTCTGACTTTCTGGCAGATTACTTACAAAGTAAAACGACTTTGCATGAAATCTTTACCTTAGGTGTGTTTCAAGCCAAGGAACAACCGGTTAGATTTGGATCTGATCTGGATTGTGATCCAGATCCGAATTATGATCCTGATCTGATCTGGATCTCACAGATTTGCATGAAACTCTCCACCCACTATGTGGTGGAGATTTATTGTTTTAGTGCTGTCTATTGTTATTATTATTATTATTATTCTTCAACAATTTGACAACGTGAACGCTCTCCAGTCGTCAATTTTTATCCGATCGTCACCAAAAAAATTTTGAACACCCTCTGATGGATTATCCTGCTTAAGTTAGAAAATTATTCAATTTACATATCCAAGATGGCAGCCATGGGCTAATTAGCATATTCAAGATCGATATCCGCCGTGAACGCTCTCCAGTCGCCAATTTTCATCCGATCTTCGCAAATTTTTTTTTAGCACCCTCTGATGGATTATCCTACTTAATTTCGAAAATCAGCTAATTTGCATATCCAAGATGGCTGCCATGGGCTAATTTGCATATTCTAGATCAACGTGAACGCTCTCCAGTCGTCAATATTCATCCGATTTGCACTAATTATTTTTTGAACACCCTCTGATGGATCATCCTGCTCAATTTCGAAAAATCAGCTAATTTGCATATCCAAGATGGCCGCCATGGGCTATTTTGCATATTCCAGATCGACGTGAACCCTCCCCAGTCGTCAATATTCATTAGATCTGCATGAAATTTTTTTTGAACACCCTCTGATTGATTATCCTGCTCAAGTTCGAAAATCAGTTAATTTGCATATCCAAGATGGCAATCACGGGCTAATTTGCATAATCAAGATCAACATGAATGCTCTGCAGCTGTCAATATTCATCAGATCTTCTCATTTTTTTTCCTGAACACCCTCTTATGGATTATCCTGCTTAAGGTCAAAAATCAGCTAATTTTCATATCCAAGATGGCCGCCATGGACTTATTTGCGTATTCAAGATTGAGGTAAACGATCTCCAGTCGTCAATATTCATCCGATCTTCACAATTTTTTTTCTGAACACCCTCTGATGGATTATCCTCCTTAAGTTCGAAAATCAGCTAATTTTCATATCCAAGATGGCGGCCATAGACTTATTTGCATATTTAAGATCGAAGTAAACGCTCTCCAGTCGTCAATATTCATCTGATTTTCGCGATTTTTTGTCTGAACTGCTGGTGGATTGTCCTGTTTGAGTTTGAAAATTTGCTATCGAAGATGACCGCCATGGCACTTCTGTTATTTGGTCCCATCGTTACTGCATCGGCAATAATTTTTTAATTGTGGAAGGTGGAGACTTTCATATTGGCTATGCAAATATAAGATCTAGTAATTTTTTGTATATATACTGGAGTGGTCTCTCCATTTTAAAAATGTTTTCTGTCACTTTTTTGTGGTGGGTGGGTTTCGGGCGGGGGAGGGGGTGCTTTCTGTTAATTTTATGATTGAATCTATTAACAACAGTTACTGACAACAGCCATCATATTTTTAGATTGACAGACCTGGAAATATCTAACGGTGATGCTTTTAATGTTGCTTGTCGAAGATATTTTCATCTAGTTCACATTGTTTTATTGACATACATGTAGATTTTGGGGATGAAATATTATTTCTCTTCTACTTTTCCTGAAAATTAAATTGTTTTTGATGTCTCATTTCAGGAAAAAAGAACACCAAATGAACCATTTCGAAGAGTCAAGTCAGAGCAATTGGAAATAACCAATAAATTTAGAGATAACTCATTCGAAGCAAAGGTATGCTATTTATTACTTTTTGTATGGAAGTTTTCAAAGTTTTATTATCTTTTCAATTTATATCTTGCAAATGTGAATATATTCTGCAATTAAACTCATTATTGTGAAGGGAGTAGTGTGCACTCTGAGGGTTAGAATGATTCATACTGCAGTTACGGCACACACTTACCCCCCAGAGGGTGTTACGACTTTTTACTTTTTGACCTACATCTCTGCCAAAATAGCTTACAGACTATCAATCTTGTTTACGGAGCATATCTCAGAAAATCATTTCAAAATGGCTGATATAGTATGATTACCTTTAATATGTGTGATATCTGGCAAACCATGGGCAATAATGCGTAAATATTTAAATGAGGGGAAAATAACTAAAAACAAAGCATTCATTTGATATTTTTTATTATAAGCAAACATTTATTTATAAATATTCAGAACTTATAATTCTCACTTCATTGTTCATTTCATTCATTACATTGCAATATTTACAATATATGTATGTGCATGCTATCAGTCTCTACCATTCGATATCATACATTCCTAAGTTTGGAAATCTGTAACACATCACAAGTTTTGCCACCTTCTGCAATCTGAGTCTATTTCTCAACTTGCTTTGCACAGTTCCAAAGTTTGAGAATAGGCGCTCAATCGAAGCCGAGCTAGCTGACAATTTCATCAGCTTTCTGGCAATATCACAGAGTTCAGGGGTGATGCGCATCCACCATATACCCACCTTGCCCCATTAGTTCTGACAGTCAGACCACTGGTCTGACCTTGACAACAGGTGTGCCTGACTGTCATGTGTAGGTCACACTTAGGTCAGATAGTCTGGGCTGTCTGAGTTGGCCAGGGAGGAGGGGGGTTCTGTACTCATAGCACATTTGCGTGATATCCAGCAGTCTGCCGGTAGCAGACAACTAGATAGGTGAAGATGCATATACCAGGTTTGGTTTTAGCGCGGGCTGCATCATGGTTCAGACCTGCTGGGATGTCTACAGTCTCTGTTTGTATAGCACACACCTCGCCTATCATAGCAGGTGGCACTTCAAGCACCATATCCTGTAGGTCGTTGATGTGATCAGCGTGTAATTTTCTTCCTCTGAGATGGGGTCATAGTTTGTGTTAACCGTTTTTTCACTGTTTTATGTGTGGTTGCAGCTCCTCACATTCCAAAAGGGTAAGCCAATGTTCGCAAGCATCATCTATTGTTGCATTGTCTGATTTCTGAGAGTTAAGTGCTTTACCAACATAGGAAAGTTATGTCAGTAAATATTTGGCCTCATTCACTACTCCAATCAGTGCTCGATTTTGAGGAGAGCCCGCGGCTCCCAAATTTACTGCAGGGCTCTCTATTAGCTGCATGACTGTGCCTTTGTGGCTTGCTAGATTTTGGTCCACATAATGCAACTTATTTCGGGCACTCAAATGAAATGATGGGCTCTGTAGATTTTCTAGGTGGGTGCCCTGCTGGATTTCACCTGCTGGCTATCCCATCTGGTCTGATTTGGTAACTGTGGTTTAACGGATCCTTTGAATTCGGCTGATAATGCACCAGGAACGTGATGGTTTTAGGTGTTAAATCTTAACCCAACAGATTCATAATGTGTGATGAGCATCCATATACTGTATGGTCAGGCATATCGTCCTTGAGTTGTTTTCTCATTACATCCATTTTTAGCTCCCGCCGTCAGTGAGACGGAGGGAGCTATGGATTCTGCCTCCGTCCCGGTTTTAATCCCCCGCCCGTAGAAGGAGGATTTTAGTCGCACCAAGATTCTGTCCGGCATCACGTTTTCTTGTGGGCCCCTTTATGGGTGGGTCAGATCCTCACTTTCCTCGCATTTTAGAGGCAAATCCTCTTTTCCTCACTTTTTCAAAATCCTCACTTTCCTCACATTTTCAAAATCCTCACTTTCCTCACTTTTTTTCAAAATCCTCACTTTTCCTCCTCGCAAAAGTTCACACACGTGACATAGGATTGCCAGCTTGTTATGAGGCATTCAAACAATGAGCATCAGTGGCGGATCCAGGAATTGACAGAGGGGGGGGGCGATTTTTTCAAGAATTTATGCTCACCACAGCTGGCAAAGGCCAGCCTCTTATAGGCCTATGCTCTAAAGGTGTCCGGAAAATTTTGAAATATAAGGCCTCAAATGACGCATTCTAGACCATATTTCGGCCGAAATGTGGTAGTTTTTTTGTTTGTTTTGGGGACCCTGAACGGGGGAGCGCGCGCCAGCTGCGCCCCCCTCTAGATCCGCCACTGAGCATTTCATTTCCCAAATTCTTTGTATTTAGACCTAAATCCTCGATCTTCAGTTCTATGATCCTCGATCCTCAGATTATTCAAATCCTCGATCGTCTGATTTTTTAAATCCTCGCGAGGAAGTGGTAATCCACGCATCTTCATTTTCCTCGTTTTTACCCATAAAGGGCCCCTCTTGTGGGCACAAAAAATCAAAAACTTCTGGTCAATTTTTTTTGGAATTTTAACATGACATTCCTAGCAACATGGGGATGTGCAAGTGATTTTTACATTATTGGAACTCATTCCAATAATGTTTTATTATGTTCACAAAACGGATTCTGGGAATTGTTTTTTTGTGTCCATTTTCCGTGTGACTATGACTATGACTATCACCAACATCTTCGTTCAAGCCACAACATCCATTGATCCAGTTTTGTGTCATAACATAGCCTAAAGTAGGCCCACCAAACTAGGCCAATATAATCTTAAGAAATTGCCACAATGAGAGTTTGAAGCTGGGGAAAGCTAGCAGATGTTCTACTTTCCAAAGCAAATATATTGTGATAACGATACAATATTTTGCAATGATATATATTACCTTTGAAAATCTAACCATTGGTCCTAATAGAATCTGACACCATAGCCACATCGTGTAGTGAAAAAAGTCTTAATGATGGTGCTCTACATCTTTTAGTCCAGGGCTATTAGATAATAACCCGGAACAAATTCGTAACAAGCTGAATCATATGTTCTTGAAACAACTTAGAAAAACAGTCCTCTGAAATCCGCCTGGTTTTAGTGCCCGAAATTGGGGTATTAAGGGGTAAATGGGTGTAAACAACGGGTATTAACAATACATTTAAAAGTATTCAACCTAAATTCATAAAATTTGTATCTAAATATATGTTTTAGCACCTGCGGAATACATTAAAATTATTTGTTTAAATTTTTCGCCACCCTTCCATCCCCAAAAGTGGTAAATAGGAAAAATAGGGATAATATCCATAGCTTATGAGCTATTTGAAAAAAGCAAAAACACTTTTAAATTTGGCCACCTCCCTTTAATCGCCAGCAACAACATTTTATATCAATTTTTACCCACCCTTTCCACCAAAAAGTGGTAAATAGAAGTAAAATTAGGGTGATAACCATAACTTAATGAGTTATTTGACCTAGATTCATAAAATTTGTATCCAAACATACCCGGGGTGTTTTATATTATTATTTGTATTAATATTTTACCACCTTTTCATCCCCAAAGCAAAAAAATAGCATAATAACCACAAATTGTGAGCTATTATCCTACCTGGATATGTTTTACCATAGGAGAAAATGTAAAAGCATATTAAACTTATGCATGCGACAACCAGCAACGAAAGGATATGATGCTGTAACATCACCCTTTCATCCCGAAAAGTGGTAAATAAGGGTAAGATGTGAGCGATATTTGACTTACTTAGATTCATAAAATTGATATCTAGATTATATATTTTAGCATCCGAGAAAAAATAATGAAACCGTTTTTAGAAGTTTAATAGTTTAAAATTTAATAGTTTAAGCTCTTTGACATATACTCGAATTAACTGTTTTATTATGTGATTAACAATCTACATTATACATTATAAATACTTTTTGGGAATGCAAAGGTTGTTAAAAATGAATACAACATCATATACAATTTCGTTTCTTGAGATTAAATGGTGATGGTTGGTTTTTCTTTCAATTAGGCCTACACTTTTTTGTTTGATGCTAGGGCAAATATGTAAATACCAATTTTTAGCCCGCCTTTTAATTTTAATTAAAAAAGGTGGGCTATTGCAATTGAAGTTCGGCGTCGTCGGCGTCGGCGTCGGCGTTAACATTTACTTGTGGGCGCGATAACTTGAAAAGTTTTTCATGTTTCCTTCCCAAATTTGTTTTGCATGTTACTAATGACCACTTCTCGGACAAGTTCAATAATGGCCGAAAAAAAAAAAAAAATGGCCGATTTATTGCGATTTTTCACATTTTACGTCAATAATTTGACCTTGTGGGCGCGATAACTTGAAAAGTTTTTCACATATCCTTTTCAAATTGGTTATGCATGTTACTAATAAGTAGTTCTTGGACAAGTACAATAATGGCCGAAAAAAAAAAAAAATTGCCGATTTATTGCGATTTTTCACATTTTACGTCAATAATTTGACCTTGTGGGCGCGAAAACTTGAAAAGTTTTTCACATATCCTCTTCAAATTGGTTATGCATATTACTAATAAGTAGTTCTTGGAGAAGTTCAATAATGGCCGAAAAAAAAAAAAAAAGGCCGATTTATTGCGATTTTTCTCATTTTACGTCAATAATTTGACCCTGTGGGCGCGATAACTTGAAAAGTTTTTCACATATTCTCTTCAAATTTGTTATGTATGTTACTTATAAGTAGTTCTTGGACAAGTTCAATAATGGCTGGAAAAAAAAAAAAAATGGCCGATTTATTGTGATTTTTCTCATTTTACGTCAATAATTTGACCTTGTGGGCGCGATAACTTGAAAAGTTTTTCACATATCCTCTTCAAATTTGTTATGCATGTTACTAATAAGTAATTCTTGGACAAGTTCAATAATGGCTGAAAAAAAATTCAAAATGGCCGATTTATTGCGATTTTTCTCATTTTACGTCAATAATTTGACCTTGTAGGCGCGATAACTTCAACATTTTCACAAGTATCCTCTTCAAGTTTGTTATGCATGTTACTAATAAGCAGTTCTTGGACAAGCTCAATAATGGCCGGTAAAAAAATCAAAATGGTCGACTTATTGCGATTTTTCACATTTATTTTACGTCCATAATTTGACCTTGTGGGCGCGATAACTTGAAAAGCGGCTGGTTTTTTATAGATCTGCTTGTAGTCTATGCAAGTATTATATATTATATCATATTATACATGTATCTATCTTATTTAACATACCATTTATATCTTGGGTTGTTATTTACGTGATGACATTCGTCTTTACTTTCTTTATCATAATTCGGCGGCGGGCTATTATCGAGTGTGCTCTTGTATGAATATCCGTTAAATTTATGGTTATTCTCATAATTTCCCATTATTTGCCCCTTTCGAGAAAGAAAGGGTTGTTAAAAATTGTTATAAGTAATTGTAGTGGATTCCTCAGGAGCTAAAACATATGTTTAAAAACAAGGGAGTTATGGATACTACCTCCGTTTTTTTTTTGCCTCTTCTTTTGCCTATAACTTTGTAAGAAAATAAGCTAGGATAACAATTTTTGGTATGTGGGTTACTCCCAGGTGGATAATGAACAGGTTAAAATATTTTTAATCTGAATTCAATACGCAAGGTCGCAGAGGAGAAAATGATGATGTTACGGCGTTGGGCCGTCCGTAAACAATTCGTTTCCGGAGCATATCTCTGAAAGTACTTGTCCGATTGTCTTCAAATTTTACACACAACACCCCTAGGGGGTCTAGTTGTGCCTTTTGGGGTATTTGAACTTTGACCTACTTCTGGTTCAGAACTATGACCTATTTAGACGTTTTGACGCGCACTTCGTTTCCGGAGCAGATCTCGAAAAGTACTGGGCCGATGACAGTCATATTGCACATACATGTTCTCTAAGGTCCCTAGTTGTGCCTTTTCAGGTTTTTGGATCTTGACCTTGAAGTTGACCCAGTACTTTGACCTAATTTATAACATCGGTAAATCGTCTGAAAGGTTTTGCGGAATATCATGAAAACCGCTCAAGATAGCTACACCATTAATATCAAATAAATTGTAAGGTTTCAGGAGAGGATGCATCTTGAAAAATTTCAAGTTGATAAAATTCAAAATGGCCGCCTATCGGCCATTATTCACCTCGACAGGCCTGATATCCGCTCAAGATATCTACACCATTACTATAAAACAAATTGTAAGGTTTCAGGAGAGGATGCATTTTGAAAAAATTCAACTCGTCCAAGTTTAAAATGGCCGCCAATTGGCCATTATCCACTTTCACATGGCTGTTATTTGGTAAACCGTGCTAGATGGCTAGACCATTACTATAATACAAAATGTGTGATTTTAGGAGAGGATGCATCTTGAAAAAATTCGACTCGTTAAAATTCAAAATGGCCGCTTATCGGCCATTATTCACTTTCACATGGCCGATATTTGGTCAACCGTGCTAGATGGCTAGACCATTACAAAAAACGAAATGTGAGATTTCAGATGAGGATTCATCTTGAAAAAATTTGACTTGATCAAATTTAAAATGGCCACCTTTTTGGCCATTATTCATTTTCACATGGCTGATATTTGGTAAACCGTGCTGGATGGCTAGACCATTACCTGAATACTATAAAACAAAGTGTGAGTTTTCGGGGGAGGTTGAACCCTGAAAATTTTTAACTTTCGAATTCAAAATGGCTGACAATCAGCATTATTAGCTCCCGCCGTCACCGTAGGTGAGCGAAGGGAGCTATGGATTCTACCTCCGTTTTTTTTTGGCCTCTTCTTTTGCCTATAACTTTGTGAGAAAATAAGCTAGGATAACAATTTTTGGTATGTGGGTTACTTCCAGGTGGCTAATGGACGGGTTAAAATATTTTTAATCTGAATTCAATACGCAAGGTTGCAGAGGAGAAAATGATGATGTGACGGCGTTGGGCCGTTGGGCCGTTGGGCCGTTGGGCCGTTGGGCCGTCCGTAAACAATTCGTTTCCGGAGCATATCTCTGAAAGTACTTGTCCGATTGTCTTCAAATTTTACACACAACACCCCTAGGTGGTCTAGTTGTGCCTTTTGGGGTATTTGAACTTTGACCTACTTCTGGTTCAGAACTATGACCTATTTAGACGTTTTGACGCGCACTTCGTTTCCGGAGCAGATCTCGAAAAGTACTGGGCCGATGACAGTCATATTGCACATACATGTTCTCTAAGGTCCCTAGTTGTGCCTTTTCAGGTTTTTGGACCTTGACCTTGAAGTTGACCCAGCACTTTGACCTAATTTATAACATCGGTAAATCCGACTGAAAGATTTTGCGGAATATCATGAAAACCGCTCACGATAGCTACACCATTACTATAAAACAAATTGTGAGGTTTCAGGAGAGGATGCATCTTGAAAAATTTCAAGTCGATAAAATTAAAAATGGCCGCCTATCGGCCATTATTCACCTTGACAGGCCTGATATTGCGGAATATCATGAAAACCGCTCAAGATAGCTACACCATTAATATCAAATAAATTGTAAGGTTTCAGGAGAGGATGCATCCTGAAAAATTTGAAGTTGATAAAATTCAAAATGGCCGCCTATCAGCCATTATTCACCTCGACAGGCCTGATATTGTGGAATATCATGAAAACCGCTCAAGATATCTAAACCATTACTATAAAACAAATTGTAAGGCTTCAGGAGAGGATGTATTTTGAAAAAATTCATTTTGTCAAAGTTCAAAATGGCCGCCAATCGGCCATTATTCACTTTCACATGGCCGTTATTTGGTAAACCGTGCTAGATGGCTAGACCATTACTATAAAACAAAATGTGTGATTTCAGGAGAGGATGCATCTTGAAAAAATTTGACTCGATAAAATTCAAAATGGCCGCTTATCGGTCATTATTCACTTTCACATGGCCGTTATTTGGTAAACCGTGCTAGATGGCTAGACCATTACTATAAAACAAAATGTGTGATTTCAGGAGAGGATGCATCTTCAAAAAAATTCGACTCTATAAAATTCAAAATGGCCGCTTATCGGCCATTATTCACTTTCACATGGCCGTTATTTGGTAAACCGTGCTAGATGGCTAGACCATTACTATAAAACAAAATGTGTGATTTCAGGAGAGGATGCATCTTGAAAAAATTAGACTCGATAAAATTCAAAATGGCCGCTTATCGGCCATTATTCACTTTCACATGGCCGTTATTTGGTCAACCGTGCTAGATGGCTAGACCATTACTGTAAAACGAAATGTGAGATTTCAGATGAGGATGCATCTTGAAAAAAATTGACTTGATCAAATTTAAAATGGCCGCCTTTTCGGCCATTATTCATTTTCACATGGCTGATATTTGGTAAACCGTGCTAGATGGCTAGACCATTACCTGATTACTATAAAACAAAGTGTGAGTTTTCGGGGGAGGATGCACCCTGAAAATTTTTAATTTACGAATTCAAAATGGCCGACAATCAGCATTATTTACCTCGATAGGCCTGATATCAGGTAAACCGTGCTAGATAGCTAGACCATTACTATAAAACAAAATGTGACGTTTAGAGAGAGGATGCCTTTAAAAAACTTTCGACTCAATCGAATTCAAAATGGCCGCCTATCGGCCACTATTTACTTTCACATTGCTGATATTTGGTAAACCGTGTTAGATAGCTGGGCGATTACTATAAAACAAAATGTGAGATTACAAGAGAGGTTGCATCTTGAAAAAAATTGACTCGATCAAATTCAAAATGGCCGCCTATCGGCCATTATTTACTTTCACATAGCCGGTTTTTAGTAACCGTACTAGATGGCTAGACCATTACTATAAAACAAAATGTGAGATTTCAGGAGAGGATGCATCTTGAAAAATTTTGACTTGATCAAATTCAAAATGGCCTCCTATCGGCCATTATTCACTTTCACATGGGCGATATTTGGTAAACCGTGCTAGATGGCTAGACCATTACTATAGAATGAAATGTGACATTTCAGCTGAGGATGCATCTTGAAAAAATCCGACTCGATCAAATTCAAAATGGCCCCCTATCGGCCATTATTTACTTTCACATGCCCAATATTTTGCAAACTGTGTTAGATGTTAGTCTATTACTATAAAACAAAATATGAGGTTTCGGGGGAGGGATGCACCCTAAGTTTTTAACTAGTTTATATCGAATTCAAAATGACCGTAAATCAGCTATTAGTTACCTCGATTGGCCTGATATCGGGTAAACCATGCCAGATAGGTAGACCATTACTGGGATACTGATTAGGATCATTAATTTTAATAGAGGTTTGCAATCTCTGACAAAAATTGTCTAGTTCTTATCTTACTCTTAGACTGAGCTTCTTAGACCTGGGGTCTTGCGTCTTGATTTTTGACCTAGCCTAGTACTACATTAAAAACCCTACACAAAATTGCTTAAATCAAATTCTAATTCGTCGCGGGAGCTCCTGGACTTATGTAGTCTTGTTTACCTTGATAGGCCTGATATCAGGTAAACCGTGCTAGATAGCTAGACCATTACTATAAAACAAAATGTGACGTTTCGAGAGAGGATGCCTTTTAAAAACTTTCGACTCAATCGAATTCAAAATGGCCGCCTATCGGCCACTATTTACTTTCACATTGCTCATATTTGGTAAACCGTGTTAGATAGCTGGACCATTGCTATCAAACAAAATGTGAGATTACAAGAGGGGATGCATCGTGAAAAAAATTGACTCGATCAAAATCAAAATGGTCGCATATCGGCCATTATTCACTTTCACATAGCCGGTTTTTGGTAACCGTACTAGATGGCTAGACCATTACTATAAAACAAAATGTGAGATTTCAGGAGAGGATGCATCTTGAAAAATTTTGACTTCATCAAATTCAAAATGGCCTCCTATCGGCCATTATTCACTTTCACATGGGCGATAGTTGGTAAACCGTGCTAGATGGCTAGACCATTACTATAGAATGAAATGTGAGAGTTCAGCTGAGGATGAATCTTGGAAAATTTCGACTTGCAAATTCAAAATGGCCGCCTTTAGGCCATTATTCACTTTCACATGGCCGATATTTGGTAAACCGTGCTAGATAGCTAGACGATTACTATAGAATGAAATGTGAGATTTCAGCTGAGGATGCATCTTGAAAAATTCTGACTCGATCAAATTCAAAATGGCCCTTTATCGGCCATTATTTACTTTCACATGCCCAATATTTTGCAAACTGTGTTAGATGTTAGTCCATTACTATAAAACAAAATTTGAGGTTTCGGGGGAGGATGCACCCTAAGTTTTTAACTAATTTATATCGAATTCAAAATGACCGTTAATCAGCTATTAGTTACCTCGATTGGCCTGATATCGGGTAAACCGTGCCAGATAGGTAGACCATTACTGGGATACTAATTAGGGTCATTAATTTCCATGGAGGTTTGTAATTTCTGACAGACTGTCTAGTTCTTATCTTACTCTTAGACTGGGCTTCTAAGACCTAGTTGTCTTGCGTCTTGATTTTTGACCTAGCCTAGGACTACATTAATAACCCTACACAAAATTGCTTAAATCAAATTCTAATTCGGAGCGGGAGCTCCTGGACTTATGTAGCCTTGTTACCCCTATTTACTCCCTTATCACCCCCATTTCGGGCACTAATACCAGGGGGATCTTAGAGGACTTTTGATATGTTTTTCTCTGTTGTCTCAACAATATATGCTTAAATTTTCAGCTTGTTACGAATTTTGTTCCAGGTCTCTATGAGTTTTAGACTAATACCCCTGGACTATTAGGCACACGATTGGACCAATCACACACACAATATCTGGGTCAGACCATTCCACATATGCGACAGACCAATGAACAAGTGACATTGATCCAGTGTTGTTTTAATGCTGGGCCGCCGTCTCAAGTGTCCTTTTCCGAGAAATTCTGCTCATCGGCTCTGGGCGACCACGTGATAACGCATCGTCTGTATGTACATTTAAACAACTAAGCCAAAAGGCAGTATCTGCTCACTTTACAAGTGAGCAGATACTTCCCTTGCAAGCAGATAACGTACTACAGCCTGTTGTTTGGGGGAGGCTGAGCGGTAAGAATATACCCACCATGCCACATCTCATCCCCTGCGATTATGTAATAGACTACACTGTGACTTAAGACTAACTGACTGTGGAATAAATCTATTTTATTTTTAAATATCCAAGGACTAAAAATGGCATATTTGTTCTTTACAGCTAAAACTATCCCAGATTGATATATTATATATTCCTCTAGCGCGAAAATTGACGAAATCATGATTAATTTCCCAGCAAGCACAAAACAATGACCGTATTTGTTATATGGTATGTTATTGTTTAAAGCAGCCCCTTGGGATGACATCAATTTTGGTTTTACTTCCGCACTGAAGTAGTGTATCCCACGGATTATGTTTTTATTTTTTTCAGAATTTTCATATTTTTACAAATATTTTTAATCAACATTTCTATGAAACCAGAAGAAACCCAAACAAACTATTTGTATACCTGAAGGACGATTGAATGTTTTCACAGCATTAGGCCACATGCTGATGGCATCGGCCCAGCGTTGGGTAGACAATCAGTGCTGCAGGTGTGTCCTCCCGTGTCCTGACTATGAGACACCAAATATCCCCCAATTAGCGGCGACTGCTCTGATCTTACCATCTGATACGTGGGAATATGTGATGGAAAGTGCTTAATATTGCTGACTTGTTTTGTTTACATGGCAATATACGACCTGGAAATACAACTATTTCGCTCTTTTTCGGTGCTTTAAAATTGTTTTTTGACTATTTCGTATTTTTTGCTAAGATCAGTAGGCTATATAGCTTTATATAAATTAAATTTTCAAAATTGACAACATTGAAAATGTCTCATCCCAAGGGGTCCCTTTAATCTGAGTGATTCAGATATCACTATTCAGCCCTGGACGGCATCACCTTTATTTTTGAGTAATCTTTCAAATAAACATTTGTAATGTTGGTCCTCCGTCTAGGACACTCTTCCAACATCACAGCAACATCGCTCAAACCGTTAATGAAAAGCCAGCGTCGCCGACGGCGGGCCAACATTAAATCAACATTGTAATAGAACTAGATTGACGTTAGCAAAAAGTAAATGTGACTTCGCTACCCAGCAAACACGACACATCGACACACTATTGGCCCAATGTTGGCCCTCCGTCGACGATGTCGGCCCAGCATTGGTCCTCCATCGGGTGGGTGGGCCTACTCATCCTGACATCAGTAGATAGGCCCACATGTTACATGTATTTTTAGCTCCCGCCGTCACCGTAGGTGAGCGAAGGGAGCTATGGATTCTACCTCCGTTTTTTTTTTGCCTCTTCTTTTGCCTATAACTTTGTGAGAAAATAAGCTAGGATAACAATTTTTGGTATGTGGTTTACTTCCAGGTGGCTAATGGACGGGTTAAAATATTTTTAATCTGAATTCAATACGCAAGGTTGCAGAGGAGAAAATGATGATGTGACGGTGTTGGGCCGTTGGGCCGTCCGTAAACAATTCGTTTCCGGAGCATATCTCTGAAAGTACTTGTCCGATTGTCTTCAAATTTTACACACAACACCCCTAGGGGGTCTAGTTGTGCCTTTTGGGGTATTTGAACTTTGACCTACTTCTGGTTCAGAACTATGACCTATTTAGACGATTTGACGCGCACTTCGTTTCCGGAGCAGATCTCGAAAAGTACTGGGCCGATGACAGTCATATTGCACATACATGTTCTCTAAGGTCCCTAGTTGTGCCTTTTCAGGTTTTTGGACCTTGACCTTGAAGTTGACCCAGCACTTTGACCTAATTTATAACATCGGTAAATCCGACTGAAAGATTTTGCGGAATATCATGAAAACCGCTCAATACACCATTACTATAAAACAAATTGTGAGGTTTCAGGAGAGGATGCATCTTGAAAAATTTCAAGTCGATAAAATTAAAAATGGCCGCCTATCGGCCATTATTCACCTCGACAGGCCTGATATTGCGGAATATCATGAAAACCGCTCAAGATAGCTACACCATTAATATCAAATAAATTGTAAGGTTTCAGGAGAGGATGCATATTGAAAAATTTGAATTTGATAAAATTCAAAATGGCCGCCTATCAGCCATTATTCACCTCGACAGGCCTGATATTGTGGAATATCATGAAAACCGCTCAAGATATCTACACCATTACTATAAAACAAATTGTAAGGCTTCAGGAGAGGATGTATTTTGAAAAAAATCATTTTGTCAAAGTTCAAAATGGCCGCCAATCAGCCATTATTCACTTTCACATGGCCGTTATTTGGTAAACCGTGCTAGATGGCTAGACCATTACTATAAAACAAAATGTGTGATTTCAGGAGAGGATGCATCTTTAAAAAATTTGACTCGATAAAATTCAAAATGGCCGCTTATCGGCCCTTATTCACTTTCACATGGCCGTTATTTGGTCAACCGTGCTAGATGGCTAGACCATTACTGTAAAACGAAATGTGAGATTTCAGATGAAGATGCATCTTGAAAAAAATTGACTTGATCAAATTTAAAATGGCCGCCTTTTCGGCCATTATTCATTTTCACATGGCTGATATTTGGTAAACCGTGCTAGATGGCTAGACCATTACCTGATTACTATAAAACAAAGTGTGAGTTTTCGGGGGAGGATGCACACTGAAAATTTTTAACTTACGAATTCAAAATGGCCGACAATCAGCATTATTTACCTCGATAGGCCTGATATCAGGTAAACCGTGCTAGATAGCTAGACCATTACTATAAAACAAAATGTGACGTTTCGAGTGAGGATGCCTTTTAAAAACTTTCGACTCAATCGAATTCAAAATGGCCGCCTATCGGCCACTATTTACTTTCACATTGCTGATATTTGGTAAACCGTGTTAGATAGCTGGACCATTACTATAAAACAAAATGTGAGATTACAAGAGAGGATGCATCTTGAAAAAAATTGACTCAATCAAATTTAAAATGGCCGCCTATCGGCCATTATTCACTTTCACATAGCTGTTATTTGGTAACCGTACTAGATGGCTAGACCATTACTATAAAACAAATTGTGAGATTTCAGGAGAGGGTGCATCTTGAAAAATTTTGACTTGATCAAATTCAAAATGGCCTCCTATCGGCCATTATTCACTTTCACATGGGCGATATTTGGTAAACCGTGCTAGATGGATAGATCATTACTATAAAATGAAATGTGAGATTTCAGCTGAGGATGCATCTTGGAAAATTTCGACTTGATCAAATTCAAAATGGCCGCTTTTAGGCCATTATCCACTTTCACATGGCCGATATTTGGTAAACCGTGCTAGATAGCTAGACGATTACTATAGAATGAAATGTGAGATTTCAGCTGAGGATGCATCTTGAAAAATTCTGACTCGATCAAATTCAAAATGGCCCCCTATCGGCCATTATTTACTTTCACATGCCCAATATTTTGCAAGCTGTGTTAGATGTTAGTCCATTACTATAAAACAAAATTTGAGGTTTTGGGGGAGGATGCACCCTAAGTTTTTAACTAGTTTATATTGAATTCAAAATGACCGTAAATCAGCTATTAGTTACCTCGATTGGCCTGATATCGGGTAAACCATGCCAGATAGGTAGACCATTACTGGGATACTGATTAGGATCATTAATTTCAATGGAGGTTTGCAATCTCTGACAGACTGTCTAGTTCTTATCTTACTCTTAGACTGAGCTTCTTAGACCTAGTTGTCTTGATTTTTGACCTAGCCTAGGACTACATTAAAAACCCTACACAAAATTGCTTAAATCAAATTCTAATTCGTCGCGGGAGCTCCTGGACTTATGTAGTCTTGTAGTATAGGCGTATAAGAAGAAATGAGAAAAATATTTGTTATCATTCTTCTCATTAGCAGTGTTCATTTTTTTTTATCATCGTAGGGCTCACAAACGCTCTATTTTGCATGACTTTAAATCATTTTTCAGTAAACTGTCAATGAATTTTCATGACATTTTAAGCCACTATTTCTATTCATACCGCGACTATATGCCACGTATATATTTAAAAAGTTAGCGAAATTTTAGTAACACAATTTGATTTATAATATAATTATTCTGAGATTGATAATTAATATGTTTATAGAAGGTCTTTTATCACATGACTATAATGACTGGGAAATAGTGGTTATAAATCTTTATGGAAATTAGTTGACTGAAAAATCCATGAAAATCATTTAACATGTCGTCTAATTTAAACTCTACAATAAATGTAGACCTAAATTATCTTTTCATTTTTTAAATATCGTCAGCACTATCGAGTTAGCATAATTATAAGAGCGGAATGTTTATAACTATACTAAATAATAATGCATAATGACTTCTATAGCGCCAGTATCTCTCAACAATATTGAGACTCAATGGAGCTGTGGGCCAAAATCAGTATTCAGTGGGGATGTCCATAGTCGGAAAGCTAATTCATCATAATTATGACGGTCGGTGGATGCTCATGTCTGATTTTGCATCAGGAATTTCAAGTGGCTCAGTTTAAGTTTTGATACACGATTTAATAGACTGTGATTTGAGCAGGGGCCCATACTCTGAAAACATACTTGATTTGGTCACTACTTTGGCAAGGCGATCTGTACACGCAGCAAACTTGTTTTATATTTTTCTGAACGATCCAACAGCAAAGAATTACAGTAGTCAAAGCGACTGCTCACTAGAGCATTGACTGGACCAGAGAAATTGGAGTAGCTTTATTCAGATGATTTCGAATGCGTCCAAGATCGCGAATATGTTAGAAAGCTGATCTATAAATATTCGAGACATGTTTCTTGAATGAAAAAGCTGGATCAAAAGCCACACCCAGGTTTCGTATGGAGTCTATTTCGGAAATATTTTGATTCAAAAGTTCAACTGGGAAAATATGAGTGGCCCGCCGTTAATTGCGATCACTTCTCAAGGGGTGCCGACAGGAGTCACATATGTATAGTAGCACATATGTTGAAACTCACAACTCTGAAATTCTGAAGTGCTGACAGCCAGAGTTGAACCTTAAGCAATGCAACTATAGGCTACCCTTGGGAACGACCACTACTCAGAAGTGATGACAGGAGTCGCACCTGAGGCGGGGCCCGTCGATTGCTACACTTTTGTGAACAATCTAATCTCAGTCACGTCTAAATTGCTGTGTGGAATTCTGGATTGCTCTGTCTTTATTTATTCCACTAATATCTTGTATACCGGCGGCTGGATAATTCACAGCGGGTCGGCCAGGACTATCTTCTACATAGGGCAAACTTTTCGGCTGGCCAACTAAACTGCATTCTACATGTGGTCGACAAGCCGGCCAGAGAGCCATTTTGTTTCGCAACTTCTAATATCCAATTCGTTCTTGAAAGGAAACGTTGGTGGATAACCCCTGAACCTGAGCAGTTTATGATGGCAGTTAATAATCACATGTGGTTATAATTTGTGCGTTCTAATCCCGAAATATCCACAATATTTACTGTAGGCCTAATTGCTGGACTATACAATATATGGTGTGATCTATCCCAATGAGTATAATAAACAGAAATAGGGCTACAACCGTATGTTTTCATGCATTTTGATTACAGTTGAATAATAAAAATCTTGTACGTAGCCCCCTGCAGGATTCTTATTTGTAGTTATCATCAACTGAAATATTTTTTATGAGTTTATGAGATTTTTCAATTTTAGGTATGTAATCATTTAAATGACATCACAAATAATTGTAACAATTTTGTGTGAATGTACCTTTTCGGTTACTGGTCTGAAATGTTACTGACACTTTATCTGAATTGCAAAACATGTATAGGCCCTATAATCCAATCATAAAAAGGTATAGACAGCTATAACTTATAAGTTGTGATTGGAGGCGGTTGGTAAAGGTAAACCGCTGGTAATAGGTATATTAATTCCAGTTCTGTAATCGCATTGCCATTGGAGTTTTGCAATGGGTTTGCTCAACCCAAATGTTTATTTTCTTTTCCCCTTGGTGTACAGGTGTAAGGCGTTGACAAGTTGTAATTAGATAGGCCTACATGCATGATGCAGGGTTCCCAGTCCGACTGGAAATAAGGGAAAAACTGGAAAAGTGATTTCATGTTTTCCAGTCAGGGGAAAATCAGGGAATTTGATAAATTTGAGAAATATCAGGGAATTTGTTAAATTTGACAAAATTTCAGGGAAAAATCAGGGAATTTAAATATTTACAAAATATAAATAAAATCTGCATTCCCATTTCTTAACATTTTTTTTTTTTTAATAATAATTATTGTGTACATTTTATCTTCTACCGGTATATGTCAATGCATAACATACCTAATATAGGCCTATGTAATTTATGCAGTAGTATGAAGTACGAATAGTGTGTGGGGTTAACCATAAATGAGTTACACATTTTTTTCAGGTAACTTGAGACTTACATTTACAGGGGTATGGCAGCGTATTCGCCCGTTGCGTTCCACAAAGATGTAATCGATGCTCTATTTATACTCCCTGATATAAATTTTTGCTCAGAGACACATCTGCAGCAGGTAATTTTCTAATACGAGTACGTGGGCACAGAGTTTCAGCAAAAATTCCCAACAAAAAATGTCTCGTATGGCTTTGAGCAGCCTTCCCCATGAATCCGTCACTGTTGCATAAAATTATTCCCAGAATAGAGAAATATGGTTTAAAATACATTTTTGTTGGCAGCATTTATGTCTATGCAGTGTATTTACAGCATGCTAGTGAAACAATCTGGGCATCGACAGCGTTTCTGTAAAATTAAACACTCAAATCCTAAGTGCCCTTAATCCGTCAGTGTATACATCGAAATTTTCAAAATTGTTTTTTATGAGATTTCATATATATTCATATTTTCAATTTTAGTTATGTAATCATTTAAATTACGTCAAAATTAATTATAACAATTTGGATCTATTTTTTCCGTTGGTGGGCCACCATTCAATTACCAGGGGATATCGGGGGGGGGGGGGTGGCTGGAGTATTTTTGAAAAAAATATTTTCGACTAAATTTCAATGAAATATATACTTGTGTGAAGGACATGTTGTAAATACATATTTAATGGCCCTTCACAAAATGTTGAGCCTCGCTTCGCTGGCATCATTAAAGGACCCATCAATTTGCGAGGACCTCCAGATCAATACTGAGCCTAGTTTGGGATCCAACTTTGTTGACAAAAAATCTAGGAAACAGAAATAAATATTTTGCTTCAGGCAGTGTGGAAAAATAAAGTTCTGCAGATATGAAATGAAATAAATAATTTGTCCAATTTAAAGTTCTGTTGTCGCGTTAGAGTTTTGCACTTTCATCACTTCAACTTAAATGAATCTCGGTGCACAAGTGTAAAGCATTGAAAGTTTGCAACTAGATAGGCATACATGTATGATGTCAATTTCATACTTCTGAATGCAAAATTCATACATTGTGAGCTGTAAATGTATCAGGGTTGCCACTGGTCAAGGAAAAGTAAGGGAAATTCAAGGTCAGGGAAATGTCAGGGAATTTTGAAATTGGTCAGGGAAATTTCGAAATTTGTGAAAAGTCAGGAAAATTCAGGAAAATGGCACTCGGGTCAGGGAAATGTATCCTTTTGCTTGCTAAGTGGACTCCAAATGTGAAAATGTTAATACATTATGCAAATTAATTGTTTTTAGAATTCAACCAATCAGAATAGCATCATTTAATCTGCAAATGCCATCAATTTATAATAGCATAATATGCCACAGATCATTATTATATGGCTATGTCATTCTTCTGTGTGATCAAGCCCCCCTGCTTTTCCAGAATTAGGCAAATAAGTTTGTGTGATGCTATTATCACCCATATCAGAGTGTGAATAGATCCACAACTTGATGTAAGTGACAATTTCAGAATTTGTAAGCGTGATAAGAAAGGAAACACATGTCATGATGGCCAATGCTGTGTAAAGTGATGCTTGGGTTATTATACAGGCATAGTAGATTGTTTCTGTAACGAGCAACAATGTACATGCATGTATTATAACTACTGCATGTGGTTCTATCAGGCAAGCTGAGTGGACACATTGCACACCCATCCCTTAGTGTGTGTAGATGTCATGTGCCTTTTGGGGGTTTATAAAAATTGGACCTACATGTACTTACCTAATTAATTATTATGCCTGATAACTGGCAAATCGTGCCAGATACCTAGACCATTACTATAGTAAAATGTCCAGTTTCAGGCATTTTATTTGCTGTTTATCATACGTATCACCAATACAACGAGTACCGACATTTAGTTTTACAAACGTACGAATAGCATGCTATACGTACGGTAAATGACGTACGGTTAGCCACTGCCAATTAAATTTGGCTGACCATCAGCAATTATCGACTTTAATATGCCTCATATCTGGAAAACCGTGCCAGATAGCTAGACCATCACTACATCGAAAACAAAATGTGTTGTTTCAGGTAGGTATATGCCCTGAAAAATTTTAAGCTAGTCAAATTCAATATGGCTTACCAACGTGCCAGATAGCTAGACCATTACTATTAATAAAACAAAATGTGCGTTTTCAAGCAATTAGGTTCAAAATGCCTGATATCTGGCAAACCGAGCCAGATAGCTACTTGTAGACCATTACTATAAAGCAAAATGTGCTGTTTCAGGGAGGGAAATGCCGTGAAAAATGTCAACTCGTTCAAATTCAAAATGGCCGACTCGAGGCTATTATTGACTTTAGTATGGTTAGGCCAGATATTATGAAAACTGTGCCACATAGCTAGACCATTACTATAAAACAAAATGTGCAGTTTGCGGGAGGGATATACCATGAAAAATGAAAACTTGATCTAATTCAAAAGGATGCACCCTGAAAAATGTCTATCACGCGGACGGGGCGTGGGATTAAGGTGGTCGACTGGCCTCTTGTTATGAAATTACATGCAGAATGACATGTTCAGATAGCTACTAAGTAGAATATTTTATTGTTTACGACACATTTATTGACAAATGTGTTGTTGCATTACTAGATAATGCATTATTACAAAAATGTTTAAGAGTCCATATCCTCACAGGTAGCTATGAGGCTACTATAAACATACGACAAGTAACGTTAATTTTAACGGGTTTTTTTGGTCAGGGAAAACTGAAAATGTGTCAGGGAAATGTCAGGGAATTTTAAAATCTGATGTGAGTGGCAACCCTGTCAGTATATATCCTCATACCTGCGCACGCATATGATAATTCTGGTAAATAAACAGTATTTAATAACAAGATTTATGATGAAATTATATCAGGGAATTTTGATCAGGATCAATGAGAAATCAGGGAATTTCATTTCAAATTCAGAATGGTAACCCTGTGATGTCAAACTCATACTTCTGAAGAAAAATTGGGGAATTTCATTTCATATTCATAATAGGAACCCTGATAAATGTCCTGAATCTCATTTGTGTAAATCACTCTTTCACAAAAAAGTTTTTTTTCTTTCAGAGAGGAGCGAGTGGGTCATGGGGAGAAAAAGCCAACAGAGATTTGAAGTTCACTCAAGGAAAGTCATTTAGGAAAGAAAAAACAAAGAAAAAAAGAGGATCTTATGGTGGGGGCGCAATTGATAATGCTGTCAATTCTATAAGATTTGATTCTGATTAGCTTTTTGGCACTCTACTGCGTTGATAAGTAGCAATAGGACTACATTAGTGTATTTTAATGACTTGGAAATCAATTGTGAATAATAAAGTATGTGATATAAGGTACTGGATAGTTGTGTGGATCTGATGGTTTCAATATTTTAACTATATGTTATGTCCAGGTGCTATAAATGTATTTTTTTGCACAATAGTCACTGTGGTTAAGCGGTGGAGGTAACTGGAGTTACCATTAGCAAAAAACGGCCGACACGGCTACCGATCCGTCTACATTTTCATCTATTTGGTGTAGTTTAACGTTATCCATTGCTCCATCAATTTGTAGGTGGATTAATATCATTTAACTGGACGAAATGGACATCATGTTGACCTCAAATTATCGATAATTGTCTCGGTAAACTAAATTTGTTCAATGAGAATGGTAACGGTCATGTGTCAATTCCAGCTGTTACTGGTAACTGCAACTTCAGTGGGTGGTAACTGTCGGTTTCAATGGGTGGTAATTGCCGCTACCTATTAGCAGAGAAAATTCTATTATAAAATGAATATTCTAAAACAATTTTAGTATTAGTTTACATGATCGTGAAGTTGATAATGATGCGTCCTGACTTTCATTTTAATTGGTACCATATACAGTATCACAATAAGGGGCGCTGTAATATATTATGAGGGCCTAGTCCATATATAAGAGACTGGATGCATATTTATGTCAGTACTCATAGGCGTAGGCGGGGACCCAACACTCGGTCAACATTAATATAAAAGGGCTTACTTTTAAACACCGGGTCGTTATATATGTATAATACAAAAAAAAACATTTCGGAGATGTCTCTTTTGATTTTTAAAGAATACTATATCTATTATAAATGATTTAGGTACTTATAGTCAGGTAGCTGAGCATCAAATTTTAGGCTTATCATTAATATATATCCTGATTAAAGTTAGCCTTGGAGCCCAATATTATTTTCTACTTAAGACGCCGAAAAATTTCAAAATCCAAGGTAATATGGCCGCCATTTGTACAAGATGAAACAATAAAATGATAATAGTTTTGACAAAATAGATGCAGATTCTTAGCATAAGGGTTTTAGTTATGACTGATATAGTGATGTAGTCAGAAAGTACTTTCGACTTTGGATTGTTATTAAAATCCAAGATGGCAGCAAGGTGAAACAGTAGCCTAAATTGGTATCATTTTCTATAAAAAAGAAGCAAAATCATAATTTTGGTGTGTACCATAAGGTTTCAAAGCATGTCGGACACATGGGTGTGGCCAGAACATACATTAGTTATTGCATCGCGAGTAACATCCAAGATGTCCGCAATTTGGTCAAGATCAAAACAATAGATTGATATATTTTCGATAAAATAGAAAGAGCTTCACGATTTCGATGTATGCCGTCTGTTTCCCAGATAAGCCAGATATAATTGTGCAACCAGAGGGTAGTTCGGATAAAATTGCGTACGGCCGCCATTTGATAAAAAGTCAAACAAAATTCGTGGCAAACATTTTTTTTATAATTTTAGACAGAATATAAGGATATTCATGACTTTAGTGTCTACCATAGGATTTTCTTATACACACCACCTGGTGCATTATCCAGAAACCATTTTAGACACTTCAGATTCCAGAAACCAAAATGGCGGCAATCAGACAAACAAAATCGGCAACAGAGGAGGAGTAGGAAGCCAAATTGAGTACCACATGAGTCAGGAGAAGACATATCTTTATCTTTTGGTGATAATACCGCTTCCCTGTCATGGTCTTTTGGTGGCCATTTATTTGTCTAATGACCGCCATCTTGGTATATAGACTGTCTAAAATTATGTTTGCCAGTCACAGGGGCGTATATATGAAAATTCTACATGGTTGTTACCAAAATCACGAATCTGCTTCCTTTCTGTTGACAATTATATAAATTTTTGGTTTCCATTATGGATTTCATCCATAATGTAATGTCTAATGTACTTTCCAACCACACACTATGTCGAGCATACCCGAATAACCTATTCTGGTAGACATCGAAATTATGCTTTTCCGTCCTTTCTGTCAAAAATGATGGTAATTTATATAGCTTAACCTTGCAGAAATGGAGGCCATCTTGGATTTTAAACCAGTGCATTGACCAAAATAATTTCTAGTCACACCACATGCCGGGCATACCTGAAAACCATATGGTAGATACCAAAGACTATGGACAATAAGATGGTCGACTCTCACCAAAACGTGAAATCGCTCTCAGTGCTGTCCCCCCGTATTGGGGGTTGGAACCAGAGTTGGGGTCAATTTTGGAATTGATTAGGAATTGAGCTCAATTCCAGGAATTGGACTAGGAATTGGAATTGAAAAAAAAGGAATTGGAATTGACAAAAAATGCCTGGAATTGATAAAGGAATTGACTTTTTTATCCATGTTAATTTTTTAAGCGCCATTAAACGCATGCGTGATCATCACTTTTGTCATTACAGTAGAATATAACCTGATCTATGTTGATTGATATGTGTATTATAATAATAATAATAATATTAATAAACCCCTATAGCACCTAAATTATATTGAAAGGTTTTATGTAAAAATACTCATTTAAATGACTTATGGCCATCAAGATTAAATAAGACTGTAATGTGTAATTACTTGTTGGCTGGCGGTAACAGTTTTGCCGAGAATGCGACTCAGGACAACTCAACTAGTGTCAACACTTACAGTGTCTATATATTATAGTGTCTAGAGAATTACCATTGAGCGGCTGAATTATCAGCAAAATGAGACGCCGAGCCGGCGTTGGTTTAATGTTGGGCCGTCATCGCAAACGACGGGCAAGCATTATAGAAACATTGGGCCAATGTTTCGTGTTTACTGGCTTAAAGTTCTAGAAATAATTGTACTATTATGTTATTAAAGGGACTGGCCCAGGCTAAAATCATCAAAAAATCGGTGATTTTATTTCGGGTTCTTAATATCACCATATGATGTAAACATGTACATAGACTAGAACTGCAAAGTTTTATAATTTTTGTGCTGCGCGTTCACCAGTTAGGCTAGATATAGAGACGAAATTCCTGATTTCTAATTATTGACAACCATGTCAAAAATAGGAAATGCGAGAATTTCGTCTCTATATCTAGTCTAACTGATGAACGCGCAGCACAAAAATTATAAAAATTTGCAGTTCTAGTCTATGTACATGTTTACATCATATGGTCATATTAAGAACCCGAAATAAAATCACCGATTTTTTGATGATTTTAGCCTGGGCCAGTCCCTTTAATGTTTTCTTTATATATTCCCGCAAGTATGATCACACTTTTGTGTCCCTTTACAGCATTTTTTTAACAAATGTATTTAAAATGTAATGCTTGTCTCATGGGCATAATTTTAATTGGCCTACTCGTATTTATTATATTTTTTTCAATTAGACGTCTATATTTTTTAAAACAAATTGTCATAATTAGACTTAGGCGAATGAATGGCTCAGAACATGACTATCACTAGTCTCTCTAGTTGGTAAAACAAAATAAATATCGGGACCTTGAAACGAATGCGTTTCCAATGTTGAGCCAATGCTGATTTATTATTGGGAAAGCACTGAAGACGGTGGATCAATATTACGGCAACATTGGGTTAACATCCAGTGTTAGTAGGAAGGAAGCTATGCAACGTAGCCATGCGCTCTAATTGACCCTTTGATTACTATTATGCCTTTTGTGCCCTAGAGGTTATTCTGATATATTTTTAGGTATATTTAATCGCCACACGCTAGAATTAGATATTAAAAAATGGTATATTCGGAAAATAAATGTGAATAATTGTATCAATTGAAATACGACAATAGGTCCCTACGTTGCTTTATTTTTAATATGAGTTTATTTGAGTGAGGTGTGGATCGGCGACACGCCGTAGCCTTCACAGGGTCAGACTTATTAGAGTTTCAAGTGCACCGCTTGTCGCGAGACATTGCGTTAATTACACTGTCGTGTTGATGGCAATTGTGGAGTAACAGTTTGTTTATAGAAAAAAAACGCGCTCACAATTAACTCCGCGTCCACACGAGTACAAATCCGTCATCAGGTAATATTGATGTACCCCACCCTACTAATACTAAAGCTTAGTAAGTGTAGCATGTTTAAATTTGTTTACAAGATAATAAATAAAATGTATTTTATTTTATATCGGGTGTTCTATGTGTATCAAAAATCTCATTAGTGGGTGGAATTGATAAGGAATTGACTTTTTAGGAGTTGGAATTGAATTGGAATTGACTTTTCTTAAAACCAAAGGAATTGGAATTGACTTAGGAATTGACAAAAAGGAATTGGAATGAAATTTGGAATTGATAAAAAGGAATTGACCCCAACTCTGGTTGGAACTAATGCTTTAACCATCTATCAATTATGATTTTACCATGTTACGACGAGTAATTATGACATTGTTGCTATTAAAAACAATACATACTTCGGGGGTTGATGCACCCGTATAAACAAGTATGCATATTCATTGTTTACAAACAACAGGCGACGCCCAGCTAAAACGAGACGCTGACCCAATTATAGAGTGACGCTGGTGCAACGTGTTTAATGCTGTTCCAGCATTACCCCATAATTGGTTCATCGACTCGAATTTCCTGGCAGGTGACAATTTGTGCAAGGGTAGATACGGGCAAAGAAAACCAAGATAAGGACAATGGAAAACATAATATTACTATACTTATATAGTCTAATGACTATGGATCATTTGTTATGTTTATCATTCGGAATATACCTGAACAGAAATATTGTGCAGATATAAACCTGTTACTGTTACTGCTGATTCACCTGATTTGAGCGATTCTGTCATAGAATTAGCTTATAAATTCAATGCTGAAATCATTGTATGTATATATGTATATATATAAAAATATTGTATATATCAGTGGAGATATATATGTTATAAAGTGTCGCGATTTACATGTGATCAATGTAAAGAAATTTTGCTGCCAATAATAAATTGCACACATTTCTGTCTGAGAAGCAATAATTTAATATTCAGAGTGTGGGGCTTTTGTTCCACGTCAAAACTTAATGCAATTAATTGGTTCAAATGAACGAATTTTCGGAAATATACCTGAACAGATTCTACATAGGAGTCATAAAAGAGATCAAATTATTACGTTCATCAAAGACAGTAAATCACGTTAATAGGTCTACTCACACTAAACTAGGCCAGTGGCTGATTCTGAGGGTTGTCGTGTTTGAACACATTTTATCGATATTTATATTTATTTCACCACCATAATATTTGGTGTGTAGGAAATAGACACTATGGAGAGTACCTTACATAAAAAATGTCATATATTGGCTCATTCTTTGTAACTTTGTTTTTAAATTATGTCCATGACAAGTGTGTTTTTCCCTATGTAAAACATTACATTGCCAGACATCACAATTTGAGAGGATGAATAAAGGTCTCTGTTTACCGCATACTTACCTGTTTTTCATCAAATTACGTGCAATAATGATCAAAGTTGAATTTGGGACCACAATGGGGGTAATTTACTGTTTTTTACATAGTTTTTATGCGTTCTGAACACAAAGGTAACGTACGTGACGTTCAGTCAAAGATTTTTGATCTCCCAAGAAAGTACTCATCATTTTGTATAATTTCTCTGAAATGAGATAACAGATATAAAAACTTGTACTCTGAAGTCTCAAGTTTTATTTCGCTGGAAGGCCATCTGTAATAAATAAGTTTTGGCTTTTCAATAATCATTTGTTTCTGAAGGGATGCAAACCATTTTGAGCATCACGTACGTTACCACAATCTTTAACCACACATTACCATCTCTTACATGAGTCAATTGCTATGCAAGGGTGTGCAAAAGTTACGAGGCGAATGCTTCTTTAAAGCAGCCTTGCTGCCAAAACAAAACATGCTGCCATGTGTGAGGTTTTAAGTTGTGGGTGTCAATAAATCACGTACGTTAGTGAAAAAAGGTACGTTTATTTTTTGTTCAAGTACTGCTTGGTACGTCGAAGGTGGGGCGTACAGATTGGATATATCAGTTCAAGGACAAACAACCTAATGACAAGTAAATTTGTATTATGCCTGAGCGATAATTGTTGCTTTTATGAAAGTTTAAGTCCAGGAAGGTCAAAAATGTATTTGACATAACCGAAGAGTCTTGTACCTGATCTTTGACTGCTAGCAACGTATGTGATTGTTGACATTTTCAGTCACTTGTTGAGAGTAAATGTATAGCTCTGATACTGACGCTCATAATCATGTCTGCATTAATTTGCTTCCATCTTCACCTGTGGTCGCCCAGATCAGCTCACTACTGGCAACATTATTATATGAAGACCAACAATATATCAAAGGTAACATGGTATTCATGTAAAAAAAAACGTTTATGTCCCCCATTTGAGTACAGTTGGGGTGGAGGTGTCAAAGGTATGTTTCTCCCCTTGGTGTCTCGTTATGTCGACCCTGTTTGTTTTAACATATCACCCTTGTATCAGATCATCTCTTCACATCAATTTCACCAGCTTAGCTATTATATCCCCCATTTAAAACGAGACTTATGTAAGCATCACATACGTGATCCTGAAAGCACCAGGCTCAGAAAAAAACATTTCCGGAACTCCACATCGAGCGAATTGACTTGCAACTTTTCAACAACAAACTACAGATATTATGATATCAGGAAATGCAAAAAAATATAATATATATTGTGTTTTAATTTTGTCTTATCATGTAACACTTTTGGCCTAGTTTAGTGTGACCAGACCCATATATGTCCCCATTCGGCTACACCATGTACTGCGGGAAAACAATGAACCCATTATTGCCAGTAATGGAAGGAGAAATAGATACATATTAACTCCCCTCCCGTTCTGTGCCCACATATTTTTGTACTTTCTGTACACAGCTCTTCTGTTATTTAAATGAAGACATTTTAATCTCTAAAATTTATCATAATATAAGATGACGTATCTGCTATATTAGCAGTTATTTTCGTTCCCAAAATAAATATTGCAGAGACATTCTCATAACTGTCAAACCTAGACAAATATTATTTTTTATTTGGAGGCTAAAGTGGTCAAATTATCACTTGTTTTATATGATGATACACTTGCCAAAGCGTAGTTCCAACTCCCGTTAAAAGGGGACACCACTGCATAATGTATTACACGCATTTGTATGGTGAAATCCGCAAGTCGACCATCTGATTGTCCATAGTCTTTGTAGATACCTAAATCATGAATCAGCTTATATGCTATCGAAAAAATTATATCAATTTATTATTTTTGACTTTGGTCAAAACGGCGGTCATTTTGGATTTTTACGTTTCACCTCAACACTTTGTCAAACTTCAATAGGGCTCCTAGGCTAATGGTAATTGATATAATAGGTCTTAATAGAGCGTCGTGTAGGCCTATCACAACTGTTGACTAATTATACCTGAGATCGTCTATACACGATCTCTACTATACTGCCGAGTGTTTAGCTAAAATCAGGTCTGATGGAACAACAAAATTGATTTTGCAATCAGCAGGACTGATTTTTTTTCTGAACAAAATTTAATCTTTCAGCTTTATATCCACGAAAAAATTAATTCCCTTCTCTTCAAATAACTTCTTTACTGTTGTACAATTGTACAAAATGTGAGAGTCTCCTTGATGCACTATTGGAAAATTTTCAATAAATAAAGTATCAGTAACCAGCAACATAAATTGTCAGTTACCAGCAGCATGCTATCATCGAGTATTGCAGTTACCAGCAACACGCTTGGCAGTTACCATTCTCTTTGAACAAATTTATTTCACTGATTACGAGAAAACTATCGACAATTTGAGGTTGACATGATGTCCATTTTCTCCAGTTAAATGATATTAATCCACCTACAAATCGAAGAAGCAAAGGAAAACGTTAAACTACACAAAATAGATGAAAATGTGAACGAATCGGTAGCCGTGTCAGCCATTTTTTGCTAATGGTAACTCCAGTTACCTCCACCGCTTAACCACAGTGATAGTAGAGGTGGAAATCATGACCTTTATTATACTGATATTACATGTATCTGTATTCTGTACAAAAATGCACCAATTATATAGTGAAGCGTCATATACAGTAAAACCTGTCCATACCGGAATGCCTTGGGATCAAAGTTTTATTCCGGTTTGGACAGGTTTCAGTTTAGACAGGGTTTTTGCTTTTGGAGAGGAACACGCAACGATAATTTGTACAATTGACATGTGTCGTCGTTAGGACTACAAATGATAGGTGGATGAATGCAAAGAAATTGATATAAGACACATTTTTACATAATTGGAACTCATTCCAATAATGTTTTAGTATGATTCACAAAACGGATTCTGGGCACTGTTTTTGTGGCCATTTTCCGTGTGTCCCAAATGACTATCACCGACATCTTCGTTCAAGCTATAACACCCATAGATCCAGTTTTTAGGCCTCAGCCAAAATTTTGGCGGATGCCTCTTGTCGTCACCAGGCGCGTCCGTCTCTCCGCCACTTTTAGCACATAACTGCAATGCACATAAAACTTCACATACAGCTTAATCATGACTAAAGCTTGACTGATTTCACATTTGACCTTTCTGTGACCCCTATGACCTTGACTTTTTTTCCGATCGACAATTTTTCTTGTTAACGCGATTCACTTAGCAATTTTTTATGTTTCGCTCCAAAATTTATACCAGATATCCACTTCACTAATAGCTCGGATGAGTTCGAAATTGGGCAAGATCCGGACAGAAACTGGGTCATGGCGGCCAAAATGGCCAATTATCGGCCAGTATTTTTTAAATATGTGTAATATCTGGAAAACCGGACCAGATAGCTATACCATTACTATAGAACAAAATGTGCAGTTCCAGGTAGGGATATACCATGAAAAATTTTAACATGATAAAATTAAAAATAGCCGACCTGCGGCCACTTTCGATTGTCAAATTTTCTCGTTAACGCGATTCACTCAACATTTTTTTATGTTTTGCTCCAAAATTCATACCACTTATCAATTTCACTAATACCACAGATGAGTTTGAAATTGGGCAAGATTCGGACAGAAACTAGGACATGGCGCCCAAAATGGCCGATTATCGGCCGGTATTTTTTTAATATGCGTAACATCTTGAAAACCGGACCAGTTGGCTAGACCATTACTATAGAACAAAATGTGCAGTTCCAGGTAGGGATATGCTATGAAAAATTTCAACATGATAAAATGAAAAATGGCCGACCTACAGCCACTTCCGATCGTCAAATATTCTCATTAACGCGATTCACTCAACATTTTTACATTATTGGAACTCATTCCAATAATGTTTTAATATGGTTCACAAAACGGATTCTGGGCACTGTTTTTTTGTGTCCATATAATGTGTGTCCCAAAACACTATCACTCACATCTTCTCAAATACGGCAAAATGCATTGGTTCAGTTTTCTGTCATTCCATAGCCTACAGTGGGCACACAAAACGTTGTTTCTGAATAAGCATAAATATCTGTATTTGCTGAGTTATTAGGATTTCCGTTGTCAATTTTACAAAAGTTAGTGATCTCCAATTTTTGAGCTGTGGTTTGAGCCATCAGTTTATACCCTGTAAATAGCCAATAGATTTTACTGAAAACATTGCTCACCTTGGGATCAAACTAGTCCAATATAATCTTAAGAAATTGCCACAATGATAGTCTGAAACTGGGGGAAGCTGGCAGATGTTCTACTTTCCAAAGCAACTATATTATGATATAGATGCAATATTTTGCAATGATATATCTTGGACTTTAAAAATTTAACCCTTGGTCCTTATAGCATCTAGCGCCAATATTGTGGTAAAAAAATTCTTAGTGCTGTTGATCTACATCTTAGGCAAACCATTGGACAAGATGGCCTTCTCTGACCAATCACACACAGAGCATCTAGGTCACTCACATCTCTGGATATTTCAACATGGACGACAGACACCTGACATTGATACAGTGCAATGTCAATGAGGCTGAACTAGATCTCAGGCTCATCATTAGTCGAGAAAGTCATCTCGACCAATCTCATGCACGATATCTGGGTCAGTCATATACTGAAGGGCCATCACACTTTCCGTTGTGTATGTCAGTGTATACACATGATACACACCCGGCTCCAGGCTAACTGTGATTATGTAATACGTGAGGACTCGCCACTCTCTCACTTCTGACTGTTAACAAAATCTATTTAAATTGTAAATATATCAGGATTCAAGATATATATTTGTTGTTTTCAGCTCAAACTATTCAAGATTGATATATTACAGACTTCCTTAGCGCCAATATTGATGAAATGATCAATTTTTAAGTCAGGATCGAACCAACTGTACAGTGACAGAAAGCCAGATGTGGTATGCCTTTGATCAGCTATCACCCGGCAAGCACAACTCATTGCCCCAATGCTGGGCTAGTGTTGGCCCAGTGGTTATTGTGAATCAATGCACGCGGTTATACAGAAACATATAGCAATGCCCGTTATATATAAATTAACTTTTTCATTGCGACGATTTGACATGGAAAAAGGACAAAGTATGATGAAATATTAACCCTTACACTGCTGCATAAAATTTGCAGCAAGTGTGATTTCCCACTAAGTAATATCTGGCACGTTTTTTCTTAAAAAAATATTTGATGAAAAACTGTTATTAAAAGCCATTATAGGCCTATTACAAAAGCAGTCAGTTAGCTATATTTAAAGCGCAAATAGGAAGACACCACAAAACGAAAGTAACTTTTTTTATTTTTTTTGCTTGCACAGTACAGTAGTCCCCTCTGATACGACTTTCATACTGCCAGAGAACCAAAGTCGCATCAAAGGTGTAGTCGTATCTGAGAAGGGTGAAAAAAACTCCATAAAAAATGTAAAATGGGCCGAATTTGATGTTTAAGACAGTACCCTTTAAACACGTCCATTTTCGTTGTGACAGTCTGATGAGCGCAGTTGACAGCCTGTGTTAATTGCCGGTTCTAACGGTAACACACGTAATTTAGAAATACTGGAAGTGGCTTGTGTTTTCAAAAGAATCGTGGCAATGTTTTTTCCACATTTCAATATAGGCCTATGCTTTGCAGTACAAAACATGTGACACTGACTGTGACAGCTACTTTCAATTGATGTCGACCCGTCAAAAGTTGGAAGACTAGGCAGAATACTGAGTCCTAGTTTTCCATTCTGTGCCAGCAAGACAATGTACCTTATTATCCCTAAAAACGTGCCAGATAGGGAGACGAAGTAGGGGCTGTTTTATTATATATGTGTACTGATATCATTGGAGGATACCACGCTACTTTTTTTAATCGTAGAGCGCGTGGGTGATATTTAACAGCGGCGATATTTAGGGCTGAAACGCTGATGAATCTGTCTGACTCAATGATCGCTGAGTCAGTGCAATGACCATGTAGTCATTAATTATGCTGTAAGCAATGCTGACGAGCTGCCGTCATTTGACACAACTCAACGTACAGCCTAGTAGAGCCTTCTTAATCTAGGTGCCGACATCAGGTGTTTAAAATAGCTGTGAGAGATCAAGGCTGACACTGTGCACGCTATGGTTCTGTTAATGTGTCACACACATTACACTCTAACTCAACCCGAAACTCTAGGATTGATCGATAATACATTGCTAAATAAAAATTTAAAAACAAATGTTATGGATGTACACTGTATTCTCAATGCAATATTCAATGGCAAACAGACGAGGCGGGCGTCTTCTATGTTGACCAAGATTGGAGTTAAACAGACAATACGGACAACGCACGCACTAGCACAGATATTATCTTCACGTGTATTACACTCTGAGGCACTGTAATGCACGTGGCTGTGAATATGGTCGGCGCGAGACGTTGATGCGGTGTTGTTCAAATTATGGGCCATCGTCATCAATGGCGGCATCGGCTTGGTGTCTCGTGGCAGCGTACCCCGCTTACGTTTATTCTCATTCTGATAGACTGCCATACCCTGCCTTATTTTTCAAATCAATAGCTTTGCGAGTTTAGGCGCTATCATTATCTAATTTATATCATTATTTTCAGCATTGAATAAATTTTCTGGTGATATTTATTACATGTCCGTACGACCATAATTGAAAAAGTTAGGTATTTGAAGTGGGATGTTTATCACAACTAGAAGACAGACGGACACCACTGACGTCCCCTGCTAATTAGTGGTGTAATGCACCTTGTAACGCCAAGGGTGCATTGGATGTTAACTGCAGCGCATGTAAATAAATAAATATTTACATCGAAAACCCAATTTAAACATGGTTTTAAATTAATAACAGAAAAAGTATTGAGGATACAGTAAAATTATTTATATCACCAGAAAGCATTTTTCAGCTACTATAATCTGATATGCGTCCCAACGATGTGGAAACATAAAAAGTTGTATATTGTCAGTGCAGGGCCGGCAGACATCTGCAGACGTGACACAATCTGTAAACAGCTAATTTCAAAATGTCGTATCTTTAGAACGATATTGCTCTCTGGTACGGTGATTTGAAGCTACCAGTACACATCTGCACACAGTGTCAAGATTGTGTCAATGCTGGCCCACTTCATACGACGCTGTACCAGCCTTAAGTCAACATTAGCTTAACATAGTGTCTGCTGGGCTGTATTGGCGGAAAATATATTTGTTTTGATTACAATTTTACATGGCCCATTGCTTAATATAAATATTAACTTCAGCCTAATGCAATAAAAATACTCTCAATAATGTTCAGAACCGCAGGGTTCTTGTTATATGTTGCGCTCCAAAATTTGTACAATATTATCCATTTCACTAATTGCTCAAATAATTTTGAAAGTTGCCAAGATTCGGACAGAAACTAGGTTAAGGTGTCCAAAATGTCTGAATATCGGCAATTGTTTTTTTAATATGTGTAATATCTGGAAAACCGGACCAGATAGCTAGACCATTACTATATAACAAAATGTGCCGTTTCAGGTAGAGATATACCATAAAAAATTAAACTTGATCTAAATTCAAAATGGCCGAAAACAATTTCAATAATCGCGGCGAGCTATTGTCGAATGTGCTCTTGTTTCAAATGATTTTCACTTTTAAGCGATGATTAGAGGCTGAGGCCTTTTTCCGTCGCCGACGGGCCTTGTCTGTTATAACATAGCCTAGAGTAGGCCCACCAAACGTTGTTTCTGAATAAACATAAATTTCTGTATTTGCTATATTAAATTTCTGTATTTGCTGAGTTATTAGGATTCCCGTCGTCAATTTTACGACAGTCAGCGTCTCCAGTTTTTGGACTCTGTGTTGAGCCATTACTTTTCCCCTGTAGATGCCCATATATTTCACTGAGAACATTGCCCACCTTGGGATCAAACTAGGCCAATATAATCTCAAGAAATTACCACATTGAGAGTTTGGTCTCAATAACATCTGATGACATGGCCACAAGTGTGTTTAAAAAATTCTTAATGACGGTGATCTACATCCTCGGTACACCATTGGTCTCAAATGGCTGTAGAAAACCACGTGATAACACATAGCCTCATTGTACATGTTGTCTAGGGGTTATCTTACAACTGCCTTGCAAAGCCAACATGCAGTATCTGCTCACTTACAAGTAAGCACATACTGTCTTTGCAGATTTTGCAGAGGTGATGACGTACTACAACAGAGGGGGGATGCTCATTCTGAGGCGTATGGCCACTGGACTGCACCCAGCAAACACGGGGCATTCACCCAATGCTGTTTCAATGTTGGGCCAGCGTCAAAGACGCTGGGCCAACATTGAAAAAGCATTGGTGAATTCTCCGTGTTTCCAGGGCACGTGCAGGCCTGTGGTAAGTAGGCCTATACACACTGTGTCATGCCTCACCGAGCCACATCTCGCTGTAGGCCTACCCACCTGTGATTATGTAATAGGTTACACTGTGACATAACTAAGCTACCGACTGTGGATTAAATCTATTTTATTTTTAAATATCTAAGGAATAAAAAAGATATATTTGTTCTTTTCAGCTAAAACTATCCCAGATTGATATATTATATAAGTTTCTACCTAGAAAATTGATGAAATGAGAATTTATTTCCGAACATGGAGATAGTAGAACCTCCACTATATCCAAGTTCCCAGCAAGCACAAAGCAATCACTGTATGTTGTTATATGGAAATCATGTTATTGTTTATTCTGAGTGATAGCGATGATCCGAGCTGGCTCAATGTTGTACCAGCGTTGTTGACGGTGGTCCAACATTGAACCTGCATTGGGTCATTGTCCCGTGGTCGCTGTGTTTTGTATGCATCCAGGTATTAGTCTGTGGCTGTACAGCTTGCAGGGGTAGAAATAAACGTTGATATGGCATGCCAATCCACAGGACTGGCAAGTAAAGGGAATTGTCATTCCTAGAAATGCCCTTTGTCCTAGGATGGCCTTAAATTTGGCAGTTCATCTGAATGGCTAATGACAAATTGTAGGCCTACCATTCCTGCACATTTTTTGACAGTACAGTAGTCCCCCTCTGATACGACTTCCATACTGCCAAAGAACCAAAGTCACATCAGAGGGGTAGTCGTATCTCAGAGGGGTGAAAAAAAACGTAAAATGCGCCGAATTTGATGTTTAAGACAGCCCCTTTAAACAGCTCCATTCTCCTTGTGACATGATCAGCGCAATTGACAGTCTGTGTTAATTGCCTGTTCTAACAGTAACACGTAATTTAGAAGTACTGGAAGTGGCTTGTGTTTTCATAAGCATTGAGGCAGTGTTTTTCTCCACATTTCAATATAGGCCTATGCTTTACACTACAAAACATGTGACACTGACTCCATTCTGGCCCAGCATTAAAACAATGTACCGTACAGTGCCGCTAATAAACAGTAAACGTGCCATGTAGGCAGACGCAGTTGAGGCTCGTTTATTATATATGTGCACTGACGTAGGGTGATATTTAACAGCGCCGCGATATTTATGGCTGAAACACTAATCAATCTGTCTGAGTCGATGATCACTGAGTCAGGGCAATGACCATATGTAGTCATTACTTTTGTTGTGCTAAACTGACACTCCGCGGCCTGACACAACTAATTGTACAGCCTAGTAGAGCCAACTTAATCAAGGTGCCGACATCAGGTGTGAAAAAGAGCTGTGATAGATGAAGGCTGACACTGTGCACGCTATGGCTTGATCTGTTAATACGTCACACACATCATACTCTAACTCAACCCGAAACACTAGGATTGATCAATAATACATTGGATTGCCAAATAAAAATTTAAAAACAAATATTATGGATGTACACTGTATTCTCATTAAAATAGTCAATGGCAAACAGGCGAGGTCGGCGTCTTCTATGTTGACCCGAATTGAAGACAATACCGACTAGGCACGCATTAGCACAGATATTATCTTCACGTGTATACTCTGAGACACTGTAATGCACGTGACTGTGAATATGGACGGCGCGAGACGTTGTTGCAGTGTTGTTTTAATGCTGGGCCATTGTCGTCAATGGCGGCATCGGTTTGGCGTCTCGTGGAGCTTACCCCGTTTACGTTTATTCCCCGTGATGATAGACTGCTAAACCCTGCTTCATTTTCAAAATCAATAACTCTGCGAGTTTAGGAGCTATCATTATCTAATTTATATCATTATTTTCAGCATTAAATAAGCTTTCTGGTGATATTTATGACATGTCCGTACGATCATAATTGGAAAAGTTAGGTATTTGAAGTAGGATGTTTATCACGCCCCGCTGACACACTGACACCGTTGACGTCGGCTGCTAATTAGGGGTGTAATGCACCTTGTAATGCCAAGGGCGCGTTGTATGTTAACTGCACCCATATCAATAAATATATACATTAAAAACCCCATTTAAACATGGTTTCAAATCAATAACAGAAAACGTATTTAAGATATAGTAAACATAGTTATATCACCGGAAAGCATTTTTCAGCCACTATAATGAGATATGCGTCTCAACGCTGTTTCAAAAATACTAAAGTAGTTATACATTTAGTCGGCTAGAGACATTAAAAAGTCGTATCTTGTCAGTGCAGGGCCGGCAGACACCTGCAGACGTGACACAGTCTGTGAGCAGCTTATTTCAAAAAGTCGTATCTTTAGAAGGATATTTCTATCTGATACGGTGATTTGAAGCTACCAGTACACATCATACCCACTTCATACCACGCTGTACCAGCCTTAGTCCGACAGTCGCTTAACATACGTATCTGCTGTGCTGTATTTGACGGTATGTACACACAAGCAGTATCTTCAGACGGGCAGCTCATGCCAGGCTGACAGTGCCGCTTAGCAGCTAATTTAAAAAAGTCGTATCTTTAGAGGGAGGTCGCTAGGTAGTGCCATGATTTGAAGGTCGCATGTCGTGGGAGAGGGGAAGTCGCATTTAAGGGGTGCTTAACAGTGTAAAGCACGTCGGTGCTACGAAAAAAAGTCGCATAATAGGAGAAGTCGCATCTGAAGGGGGTCGCATCTGGAGGGACTACTGTATAGGAGGAATGGGCCTTTTTCGACCCTGCAAGTTTTTGCAACTATCGGTAGAAAATATCTACTTGTTCTGATTACACTTTTACATGGCCCATTGCTTAAATATAAACTCAGTTTAAAGCTGCATAACTGTTTTGTTTATTTCGTTAAAAATAACCTAAAACAATCATTCATATTGTCTTAAAGGCTTTATAAATGCACTAAAGCTGGGTAAATGTAGGCGAATTAGTTCACCATGCGATACACCATCAAGTATTATGGAGTAGTGAATCGGTTTGTGTACAATATGTATGTAATAGTGGTGAGGTTATGGGCCAATATAATGTTACATTGGACAACACCAATCGGCCTTAATTGCAAACACTAGACGTTGAACTGAATCGGTATAATGCTGGGCTAGTACCACAGACAATGGGCCGACATTAGTCTGCCGTTGGATCAATGTCTCATGTTAGCTGAGATTTAAAGCCCACATAACCGGCCATGTACAAACGGTTACAGTAAAGTCTAATGGTTTACATTTTATTTTACCGCATAGCGCGATTTATATCGCTGTATTTGATGATTTACGATAAAACGAAATAAAGTGTGATATCGTCTAGTGGCATTTGGACTATATTTTGAAATGCCCATGAGATACCGAATAAAAAAGTGCAAATGTTTTTCAAGAAAATCACAAAAATCAAAAGAGCGAAAAAGATGATTTACATTACTAAATTGGTGAAATCCGCTACAATTCTCCATGGACCAGGGGAGAGCCTCTTAATGATGGGCCAAAGACCCGGATGCTGGCCCACACTCAAAAGTACCATAATGAAGTAGAGTCCTATATTTCAAGTGAGTGACATTCCCCATACCGGTACCTTAATTAAATATGACATTATATGCATATATCACCCATATCACACAAAGTAATAACGCCTAGATGTGTCTAAATGACATGAGATAATACACTTTTTACTGAGAAATGTATCTATGATCACTTAAAAATTAAGAATAATATAGAAAGTCTTTCATTTCTTTTTCAATGATGATCGTTATCTGCCACTTGGTACTTTTAATGTCTTGATTATAAAGACAGCAGGGGCGGATCCAGAAATAATCTGACAGGGTTCCAATTTACTCATAATATATATACATATGTATCATATATGTGTCTATGTGTATCATATATGTATCATATATACCATATACACGCTGGTGTTAGGCAACTCTGGTGTTTAGCGGCGTTTGTATCATTATATTATAATATAAGCCTATAATAATTTAAGTCCCAATTATAAATAAAGTGATAAAGGTGAATTATGGACAAAAAGAAAATAAGCGATATAAGATCAAACTTCCAATTTAAATGTAAAAATCGCCAACTTTATAGTAGGCTATATAATTATGTAGGTCGGACTGGAGGGGTGGTGTGGATGTTATGTAATGGTCAAGGCGCCACTGTCGGCGTGATCCATTGTTTACACATCAATGATGCCTGACAACTAATTGTACCTGCTAAGGACCTGCAGCCGACCCCCCTCCACACCTTATAGGGCCAACGACTAGGCTTCTCAATCACTTTAACTTACTCGTCCTTTATTTAATATTCACTAAATAAACATGTCATTTCGTTTGGAACCCGGTCATTTTGTTTTTGTAACCCTGACAGGGTTCCGAACCAAAAAAATACCGTTTTTACATTATTGGAACTCATTCCAATAATGTTTTAATATGGTTCACAAAACGGATTCTGGGCACTGTTTTTTTGTGTCCTTATAATGTGTGTCCCAAATGACTATCACTCACATCTTCTCAAAAAACGACAACACCCATAGATCCAGTATTCTGTCATCACACAGCCTATAGTAGGCTTATGGGAATAGCAGGTGGGTCTACCGGTAGGGTGAACGGCTAAACCCGCTTATCATTCACCATTTTATTTCTATCTTCCTTCCTTCCCCGTCGGGTCAACGGTTCCGATTGACTTCACAAAACTCTTCTTCAGTTCATTATATTTATTTGTCTAGACATAAAACATCGGCAATGTACAGTCCCGCGCACGACACGCCCCTAGGCTAACTCTAATCTGCCAATCTGCAACACATCTGCAGTCGTCAGGGGCTCGACTACAAGTAGCGAAAAAGGCCACGACCGCGTGGGGATTGGGTTTATGCGCATGTCACTAATATACTGAAGCGAGGCAGCCGTCCAGCCATCACCCTCGTCCGGGGAGACTAGGGTCGACTGTCACGATGATCTAGCGAGGCAGAGATCCTACATTACCCCCGGGTTAGTGATAACGTAGGAACCCAACTAACTTGTACGAGACGTGCGTCGTGAAAGCATCGGGAACTGTACAGAACGTAACCTCTTAGAACTATTTAAAACAGTCAGGTGTGAAAAAAGACAGCGTGGGTGGTTGTGGTGAAAAAAATACAGCGTGGGTGGTTGTGGTCGCAGCATCCGTAGTTAAAATGATTGTCCCATCCTCATAACACCAATCGTCCGATCCTCGTAACACTAATTGTCCCATCCTCATAACACCAATTGTCCATTGAATTACTTATGCTGCTTTGCTGCGACCAACCGATTCATTTAATTAATACATCCATTATTAGGTAGCAAATATTTTGCTCAATAATTTAATTGCAGTTGACCTATTCTAATTAATGGTGCCAGGCCTGGCGAATTCATATTTACAAATTAAAATTATCATAATTACGGTACGTGCGGTTTGTCCCGCCATAGATGTCGTTAGGCGCCACTATGGCGTGGACCATCTGCACGAACTGGGCAGGAGTCTGGATTGTTCGTCCGACTTTGGTTTTCCTCACGGCTGCGTCCATCGAAATTTTGTCGCGATTAGCGATATTCGAACTATTTCCTGTATTCGAGTCTTTTACGGCATCGGCTGAACCAGGGGTTTTACCCCGTAAATGTAAAGGTATGCATGAGTACGTTCGCAAACCGCCGCCGTCCCCGTTAGCGCGGGACACGGCGGGGGCTCGCGAATGTGGCGCTACATAAGATTTGCCTTTGTTAGGCAATTTAACTTTATCAGCTTGTTGCTGAGGGACAGTGGCCAATTTGGTACTGCTTCTGACTGCCGTCGACTGTGTCTGTTTAACCATCGTCCTGTTGGACGTCTGAGTGTTCGCACTACTAGGTCTTGATGGGTCCTGTGGATTCCCACTAGCGATCCTGGTAGTCTTCGAGCTCTGTTTTTTTGTTGGCATTGTACGCTGTGTTGTCGGACCTGTCGTAGGCTTGCACTCTAAATGTGCGGTTTTAACTCGGTCTAATGAGACCGTTTCCACCTTGCCTTTAATCAGGATTTTCATGACTCTGCCACTACTCGCGACGACCTTATATGGGCCGTTGTAAGGGGCGGTCAGAGGCGGCGCAATTGCGATTCGTCGCAAGAATACATGTGTGCATGTTTCTATTTACTTGTACTGGAAAATGTTTTTCTGGTGTGTGTCACATGGCGGACATAAACGGAGACGCGACATGGCTACGCGTAGCTTATCTGAGTAATTCTCCAAATCTGTGTTGGCGTCGACGGTGTACTGTTGCGTAAACTCTCCTGGGAGTCTGAGTGTCGTACCGTATATCATCTCGGCAGCCGATCTGCCTAGCCTCTCTTTGACTGCGGAACGAATGCCTAAAAGTACTGAGGGTAAAGTAATAGTCCATGGATTCGGTAATTCGTGCGCCATAATGGCGGCTTTCAACTGGCGGTGGAAACGTTCGACCATGCCATTCGACTGGGGGTGATAGCTCGTGGTGCGATTCTGTATTATCCCGAATCGGTTACACAAATTATCCCACAATTTTGACTCGAACTGCGTGCCCCTATCTGTGGTGATAGTGGCGGGAGTACCGTAGCATGCTATCCACCCGCTGAAGAAGGCATCAGCGACCGTTTCGGCCCGAATATCTACAATGGGTATGGCTTCCAGACAACGTGTAAAACGATCGACGCAAGTCAGTAGATATCTAAAGCCATTAGCGTAGGGTAAGGGTTCGACTATGTCGATGTGGACATGATCAAATCTCTCGGTAGGTTCAGTGAACTTGCCGAAAACTGGTGTGTTGTGACGTGAAACTTTGGCGGTCTGACAACCTTTACAGGAACGACACCATTTAGCGATGTCAATATTCATGCCATGCTAAACAAATCGTGTGTTTATCAAAGGTTTTGTAGCTCTATGAGATGGGTGGCCTAAACCCTGTAGGTTTGAAAAAACTTTTCTGCGAAATTTCGCAGTAATGTACGGCCAGTTATGTCCCGTGGACACATCGCACCAAATCAGCTGATTGTCAAATGATTTGAGTAATTTGAAATTCAAAGTGGATGAAGTCGAGTGTCGCAGTCTCGTGAATTCCGCGTCCTGAGCTTGATCAATACTTAAATCTTTATAATTAATCGCTGGTCCATTGTCTATCACAGACACTGACAGTCGTGACAGCGCATCGGCGACGAAATTTGTCTCTCCTTTAACGTACCTAATGTCGTAGTGAATTCGGCGTGTTTGGCGTAGGGACGGGCGTTCAGTAACAGATGACATCACAAATGTCAAAGGTTTATGATCAGTGTTTACAAAAAAATTGCGTCCTTCTAGATTATGTCTGAAATGTTTTATGGTGTCATATACTGCCAAAAGCTCACAGTCAAACGCGCTATAGCGTGTCTCCGCTGGACTCAGCTTCTTGCTGAAAAACAAGAGTGGCTGCCACATACCATTCAAATATTGCTGCAGAACGCCACCTACGGCGACATCACTAGCGTCACACGTGATGTTTAATTGAGCCATAGGATCTGAGTGTACCAGAATGGTAGCGTTTGCCAATATTTGTTTGGACTCGGAAAATGCTGACTCTGGATTCTCGTCCCACTTCAATTCAAAATTCGACTTCGGTGACAGTCTTGTATGACCGTCATTGGCTGCTGTCAATAAATTGTTTACTGGCGTCAACTTCGATGCGCATTGCGGTATGAAACGGTGATAATAATTTACCATTCCTAAATATCTTCGCAACGCTCGTTGCTTTTCGGGCTTTACGAAATTGACTATGGCGTCGACGGCGCACTGTAACTGCGAAATTCCTTCAGCACAAACGAGGTGCCCTAAGAAACTTAACTCAGTTGCACCAAACTGACACTTCTCAGGACTGATGATGATGCCGTATTCGGCTAGTCGGGCAAAAATAATTTTTAAATGTTTTTTGTGAGTTTTATGATCTGGACTGGTTACCAGAAGGTCGTCTAAATACACAAAAACGAAATCAAGTCTGCGTGTAACGTGGTCTATGAAACGCTGAAACGTTTGGCCGAAATTTCGCAGACCAAATGGTGTCCTGGTAAAATTAAAAAGACCAAAAGGTGTAGTGACGGCTGTCTTGTGTATGTCTGACGGTTCCACAGGAATTTGGTAATCTAATCAAATCAAACCTTTTTTTAAAAAAAATTTTGAGACAGCTAATCGCTGCGTGAAATCCTGAATATGTGGTATTGGGTAACGGTCGAGTACGGTCTGAGCGTTCAAGCTTCCGTAATCTCCACATGGTCTCCAGTCGCCATTTTTCTTTGGTACCATATGAAGCGCTGAGAAACATTCACTGTCGCTGGGTTCGATAACGCCAACTTGATCATGTCGTTGAACTCGCGTTTCGCAGTGACAAGTTTATCGGGTGCCAATCGTCGTGGGCGCGCGAGCACGGGGTGTCCTTTCGTTACGATTTTATGTGTAATACCGTGTTTAACGGTTTCACCCTTTGTCGTAGGGCAAGTCAGTTCCGGGAACTGACCTAAAAGTTTAGTGTATTCATTATGAACAGTGTCCACTCTGTTCAATGACAGTGGTCTGATTGACGACAATGAAGCGGGAATAGCTAAACCGGTTCTCATGTCTCTAAGACATCGACTTCTTAGGTCTACTAGCAAATTGTAATGAATTGAAAAATCGGCCCCTATGATGGGTTGTTGCACGTCCGCCACTATAAATGTCCACGGATAGTCACGTCTTAAGCCGACGTCGACGACGCGTTTACTGTTGCCGTAGGTATTGATAGTAGTGTTGTTAGAGGCCACCAGGGGGAGGCAGTCTGCGTCCGAAATCCTGTTAGCGCAAGATTTCGGCAAAACGCTGACCGCTGCGCCCGTGTCAATCATATATTTGCATTTATTATTTTTGACTGCGACGTACAATAACTTAGAGTGAAACAACTTGGGAAGGGTAGCTTCCACGGAGTCATGTCGCGTCTTGGTTATCCCGCCAGATGCAAGAGTCGCTACCTTGCTCTGGCTTGGCAGTTTAAAGAAATTGCGCAAGGGTTTCTGCACGTGCATGCCTTGTCACCGAAAGTTTGGTGAAAGTAGCAAACAGGTGCATTAGCCGTATCGATCTGGTTCGCAGCATTATTTTGCTGTGCGTTCTGCGGCGGTGCGTATGGACGAATATTTTGCCTGTCAATTTTAAAATTACCTTGTTTGTTAGGAACAAACTCTGTGGCCTGAGCGTTTGGAATGAATGGGGGCCTAGGTACATAATTATCATTAGCACGTCCACGTCCTGAGTTCCTCTTCTTTTCCGCTGCTGTCTCGGTCTCTAAATTCTTTAATCTTTTTGATAAGTCCTCGAGCACTCCCACTAATTTAGCAGTTTCGTCGATCTTAATCTCTGCAACCCCCGGCTTACTCTCTTCCACATCCGTCTCTGAAGCTAGGGCCCTGTCGGCCAACATGGCCAAACTCTCCAAAGTAGCACTATCTGGCTGTGTGGCCAAATGGGCACGAATTGAAGTCGGCATTTGCCCACTGCTTGGGTTCCGAAACCTGCCGTCTTCTAGAGGCATCTTAAAAATCTTGAGGGGATGTCCGAGCCCATCTTTTCTCCGGAAATCACCTTATTTACCTGTTCGGGTGTGGTTAAATCTTGTCGCTCAATCAATATACTTTTCAAGCTTTCGTACTTGTGCGACCTGAAAGGTTGGAGTAGGACATCTCTCACATCAGAGGCGACCTCGCCTGAAAGTGCTGCACATGTCAGACTGTACCGCTCATCATCGTTGTTAATTTGATGAAGATCGAACCGTGTTTCGATCTGCTTGAACCATAGCTCAACATCTGTAGCGTAAAAGGTTGCTATCCTGAATTTAGGTAAGTTCGTTGAACGTCTCGGGGGCTGTCTTTTGCGTGGTGAAGGGCTTTTTGACGAGTCACTCCTAGAGTGATTTCTTGTTCGTCGATTTCGAGCGATTCGAGCAAAATCCTCTTTAAGCCTTTTGTACTCATTGTCAGCCTCGCGGAAACGAACTTCGTTCTCCTCGCTTTCCAAGTAATAATTGTCTTTTCGGCGAGCTCCCTGACCTTCCAGAGGCGTAGACACGAAACTTTCACTTTTGTGTGTTGTAGACATTTTGAAATGTTTGGTTGAGTAAAATTATTTAATTAATAAAACCTTTGAGAATGCAGGCCTATTGGCTCAAACGGTGTTGAAATGGTATGTCATTTTAACACATACCAGCTATTTCGGTGACGTGTCGTGCGTGGGTTAGACTGTACATTGCCGTCTAGACTTTATTAAAAATGTCAGTATATGTTGAATCTGTAGCAGTGTAGGTTTTTGAGATTGTCCATGCTATGTCGCATGTTGTGAGATACAGGGGTTGCTGAGATATTTGAATATTCTTCACTGGGATTGCATATAATTTCTTTTCACGTAATCACACATATATATATTTTGTGAAAACTGTAGGTCAAGATTGTATATAGAATGCCAGAAATAATTACTAAATGCTATGCTAAGCTATGATAATAGTATATAGTAAATCGACTTGAGTCAAAAAATTTTTTTCTTGCAAATCGAAAAACACATGCAAATGTTGTAAGTGTTTCGCTATAGCGCAACTGTCAAATCGAATATTTTGTTATTTATATAAGTTTGATCTACTGAAATCAACTATCATGAGAAAATTTCGTTCTCTGGCTGATGGTAAATGTGACTGCAGTTAAAACAGCTACATTTGTTTTGGAAATAGTATTTTAAAACATGACTGACAGTAGTCTACGCGAACTGATGATATAATATATCATTTCACTGACGAATGATTTCTGCGGTGAACACTCTACTTTTTTTTTATATGGTATGGTCATCGCCGATTCATTCTTGATGACGTCCGAATCGATCGCTCGCTTCGTTTCGTTTATTGTCGTGTAATTCGGTTGTCGTCATGGCGGTTGCGTTTATTTGGTTTACGGCGGGTGTGGTGTTGTGTATGATTGTTTGCTGTTAATGTGTGGCCGATCGCACAGGTGTCAGCCTGTATCGGTTTATCAAATATGGCTACGTGACCACAGCCGCGTAGACCCAGCCAGTAGCTCGCTGCTGTATGCTTGGGCCAGCAGGCCTGTGATATGGGTGTACGTGCAAAACTGAGCAGTAGGCGTTTCAACGTGAAAAATTAGACTATGAAATTTTTCAAAATCTCGCACAATTTGTGCTATAATTTCTTTTCCGAAACTGTGTATTTTATATTTTCTCTCACTTTAATGGTTTTGAAAATGAAACTTGGTATATATGTAACAAAAATATTTGAGGCTAGTCCGTGTATAGTCTTGACACGTGAATTGGCTGCGCCACGAATTCAAGATGGCGGCCTAATTTATGCTAATGTGATGAGGTGACATGGGTCCACTGTCAAGGTGCATGCCGGGTATGGCGGGACGTGTGGTGCCCACGACGGGCGAGTAGCTAAGTTAGGGAAACCAGCGTCCAATATGGTGCTCACTTACCAAATACATTCATTATTAACAGCATTCCCTGAAATAAAATATTGTTATATTAATAAAATATTGACCTACGGTCCTGGAAATATGTTTTACAGACCAACTAGGACCGTTTATTCACATTTATTTTCAGGCGAACAATTTTATTTGGTCCTAATCCTATTAAAGGTTATCTGAGTCGAAGCGATATTTTTCGATAATTTTTTCTTTGTCAATTTTTTCTGAAAAATCGAAATCTGATGAGACTTCGTCTATTGGACTTTTAAATCGAGTTACCCAATTATGGCGAACAACGATAAAAATGGAGTTTTCAAAAATACCCACTTCCTACTCGCCTACAGTGGCATTAATAGGATGAAAGCATTCTAGGAACTCGTACTTGGAAAGATGAATGAGAAAAAAAAAATAGACATGTGTTGTATCTGGACACTTGTGAAATGAGCAGATACTTGGTTTTGCTGTGAGCAGAAGCGTTCTATGTCATGCTGGTTCTAGGCAGTCAACATGATTCACTGATCTAATGTTAGTTAAATGTTGTGCCATCATTTATGACACTGTTCCAACATTGAACCAACATTGTGTCAGTGTATCGAGTTGCCGGTGACTTTGCAAAAACGAGACGTTTAGCCAATGGTGTTTTACTGCTGAGCCATTGCCGCAGACGATGGGCCAGCATTAAGCAAGCATTGGATGAACATTTATCGCGTGAAGGCCTATATACTGGTGGGCCAATGCCGGGATAATGCTGGCCCAGTGTTGTAAACAGCGGGCCACCATTAGGCTAACATTGTGTCAGCGTCTCGAGATTGCTGATTAGCTGTGAACAAACCCAGCTACTGAAGCATTGACCCAATGTTGTTTTTATGTCGTGCCGACGTCGAAGATTGCGGACAAACAGTGGAACAACATTGGGTCAATGCTTTGTGTGTGCTGTGATAGGTGTTCTCCTGGTGTCAGTCTGTATGCTCCCCCCCCCCCCCCGCTCTCCCACCTCTCACTGCTGCAGTCACATGTGTTATCTTACGCAATATAGCACTTAGGCCTCTGCTAAGATATATATCTCCAAAATATCAAATTTCGTATTACTAAAAATAGATATTTGGCCTTAGCGATTGAAGGCAATGCAAACTCATATAATTTATACACTTCTGGCAGTAAATATGACCGAATAACAACTTTTATTGCAATGCCCGTTCATGTAGTTAAAATAAGTTGACCGTTTTATTACGATCATCTGAAATGAAAAAGGGACAAAGTATGGTGAAATATACATTTTTATTTATTATAATTGTCATTAAATAACGTTTCTGAGCTATATCGTCATAATATGGATTTATAACCAGGTATTTTGAGTGAATGCATGACATTTCGTGTCCTAATGAGCTCCAACCGACACGATCTTTTGAGCATTGACACACTCTGTCAAAACACACACTTAGCTGTCAGAATGTCAGATTTAGTACCATTGCCAATATCTCGCAATATTGTTGGGGTAGGCCTATTCCTGTTATGGTAGCAGGTAACCTCGCCACAAGGTAACCTCGCCACAGGTAATCTCGCCACAGATTTTCTAACCTCGCCACAGAAGGCTGAGTAGCCTCGCCACAGCTTTGGTAACCTCGGCCACAGGGGGGTAAGTAACCTCGCCACAACTTCGCAACACCTGTTATATCCGATTTATCAATGTCTTTTCAAAGGTGTAGATGTCTATGTAGACTTACACTATGTACCAATGAAATGAAAAGCAAAAAAAAAAAAATGTACAAATATATGACGAATATTAATAGGCCTACAAATTTTTTTTGTACAGCAAATATTGTAGAAAATTTGTTCATGGTGACTAATATATTAACCCTTAAACCGCTGAATTAAGTAATTTAAATTTTCACACACTTGGAGTTGTGTCTCACTACCTTGACCCACAATTTTAAATGAAAGAAAACTACTCGTATTTGTTTAATTTATAATTTAAGATAAAGCAATTTATAAATTTTGATGTTTAAATGGCTATTAAAACGGACTAAAGCGCCGACTATAGTCGCGCTTAGCGGTTTAAAGTGATCAGTAAATTAAACAATTTCAGCGCTAAAATGTGTGTTTGAATAAAATGCATAAAATGTCAGTAATTATCCGTTATAGAACAAATCGTTACTACTCAAATCGGATATAACACGATGCAACCATGGAACCCCCAATTTTTTTTTTTTTTTTTTTTTCTAGAAAAATCGTGTTATAAATATTTCAACATCTGATTGAGCATGACATTTTTAGCAACCTTCACACGTTAATCTAACGATGATCGGTTTTATTTAGCATTGCGAGTACAAAAGTTTTGAAGTATATCATGTGTAGAGCAGACCGTCAGGATCCCAACAAGGCCATTCTTAAGTGCCGCAGCATGTACCAGTTAATGATATAGCCCCTTAATTAGGGCCCAAATTACTGAATAATTAGCATACCGAGTACACTCACAAAAACAATGGCACAGATAAGGTAGTTGGTGGTAGAGCCCGAATTCATCGTTCTTAAGTGTTAAATCATGTACTTAATGAGCTGAAGAAATTGTTTTATTGGTGCTAATTAGAGATTTAATTAGCATAATATGTGCATATAAAATCTCAATGGCATGCTATTTTCGGATATATAGTGCGTCAGAATAAACAATACTTAAATGCCAAAGCCTGTACAAAACCTACTTAAGAACCCTTTAAAGATTGGGGTGAGATAATAGTTTATTCAATTTCTGCAAAATTAATGGTAAATTAAGTGACTGTAATATGTTAAAAACGGTGCAAACCGTTGATGAAATTAATTATGTGTCATGATGTGAGGCTGGGGTGAACGGATGGAAGGGTAAAACTATTAATTTCCACTATCTCGGTATGTGCCATATAGTGGAAGTACAACTCATTGAAAACAATATAATGTGAAACATTTAGTCAGAAATAAACACATATCATTCGGTTTTATCTTATTCCGAAACATAACATGTATGGGTATATTAAGGTTAAAATAAAGTTCTTTGGACGTTATCCTGTGCCAAAGCATAAAGTATTCAATATGTCAGCTATATAATAATATTGAGTTTAAGACAACCATAAAAGTTAAATCATATTTTGATGTTTTAAATTACTCAAATAATAAATTTTCGTCACTTGAACTGTCTGTCCATATAGGACTACATTGTCAATTGCTTCTGTGTGAAAGATATTCGCAATGACACTGTATACTGAAAGAGATTCGCAATGACACTGTATTTAATCACACATGTATTATAAGCTGTAACATAGCCCTGGAATGTCGAGATATAGTATTATACCCAGCAAACATGAGACGTTAGCCGACGTTGGTTTACTGTTGGCCCACAGTCTACGAAGCTGGCCCAACAGTAAATGTACTATTCTGCCATGCCATATATCGAAGCCTGAGTCACGATTTATCAGGTGGAGAATATGTTTATTAGAATCAGCAGCATTTCAGCTACTGATACGCATGCTCAGCTCATTTTCCGCAGTCATTAAAAAGTTATGAGAATCTGCATTTTTCGGACCCTGTGGTCGAAATCAGTGACCATCATGTTGAAAACGTGATTTTCCTGGGTAAACTAATACAGCAGTCCATGGCCCACACATTAATGGTATGGGCTCGTCTGTTGTCATAATAATCCTAACCATCATGTGGGAAATAACTACATAGGTGAGTTTAACGACACATATGAAAACTAAAAAAATATATATATTTAAACCAATATAGTACATCCTCAATGTCATAAAAATCAACAATTGGAACCGTTTTGCCAATCAGCTTATAGATAATAGCAAGAATACATAGCACATCATCTTGATATCAGTAATCAGGTAATGTGTTTGTATATATGTGGGCCTAACAACAATACCAATGGGCAGGGGCCCTGGTGCCTTCTTGTAAAGTCAGAAATCGCAGGCTCGTCCCCGCTCTGGCATTCAAGTTTCAAAGAACAAAATGTACCCTCCCCGCTCAATCGTAAAGATTGAATATTGTGGGCAGCCTCCATGACCGAGAGTTAACGTGCTTGGCCGCAGATCAACAGGGCTCAATTTCGAATCATGTGTCTGGAGGGCAGTGCCACCTCATTCATATCACCATCCTCAGGAGTTTCTTCTAACCCAGTTTAGCCTACATGTGCACAAATGTGGCGTAAAACCCCATTTATTTGATTTCATTACATTTGATAAAGCCAACTAACACCTGACTCGACGTTTGCCTGATAACATTACAGTAACATTTCAGCAAAGATCGTGTGAGTTGAGAAAGCCTTCACGGGTCTTTATCATTGGGTCGATCTACTGTTAGTATTGTGATTTCCGTAATTTGCATTACGTAAGAGGGTGTATACTATAGTAAAAGTGCATTACGTCTACATGTGATAATGATTGATCAGGGCTGCTGTAGATTTCACGGCTGAGTTTAGACTATAGGCACAAAATGTGATTAATTTCTATATTAACATTGCTGTTGGCCTTTTTGAAGAAAAGTTGGAAAGCATGTTTTTCACCTATTTCGGATGTGCTGAATGCGAAAAAAGTCCTTTCCAAGCTGATTTTTTAGATTTAGGTGGTCAAAAATCAAAATCAAAATGACCGCCGTTATATCTTAATGTATTCAATTATGCAGTCCCATAACATATTAGATGGTGATTGCACTGGTCTTTGTTCGGCACAGGGACTTCTTAGAAAAAGCTTTGTGATATTTATTGAAAGGAAAAATAATCGTCCTTCATAAGACGCCTAAATTGCATAAATACAAGATAGCGGCAATATGATTTGCCAATTATCATATTTTGCCTCATGACTTTGGAAAAATAATCAGGGTTGAAATTTTAAAACCGTGTAAAGTCTAATTTGCATAAATTAAAGATGGTCGCCATCTTTTTTGCTGATCATCACATAATTAATGCAATGATGACATTCTATATCGTTACTATTTTGCCAAAAAAATTATGACAATGTACACATCAGCCTACCACTCTAGATTTTCAAAAGTGCCTGTTCCTGTCTAAATATTTTGCAGTGCAATATGGAGTAGGCCTACCGGGAACTTTTAAGCAGTATGTTTGTCTATTTGCATACCATTTGGGGTGTACAGAGGTAATTCAAGCCTATGAACCCCCTAGCTTTTCCTAATAAGAAATCGGATCATTGTCACCCAATAAAACTTGTTGAATGTAGACTATTGCATTCTTGTTGTATCCAGATCATTAGAACTGAAGAAACATGCATAAACTAGGTTGCTCTATTGATGACAAATGACAAATATTTGATTCATTCAGTCTCTTTATGAAAAAACACAAAGTAGGGCCTACTGTACATTATTCATGAAAATATCAGAGAGCATTGTCTTTTAAGGTATTTACATAAGGTAAATTTATTAAGGTAATTTATTATGTAATAATGTATTTACATAAGTATACAGCCAAAATTTCCATTAATTCAGTTTAGATAAGCTTAAGTGTTTTGTCTCGGTTATCATTTCTAACAACAATTATTAATATCGCACATCATAAATAAAGTAATGCACAATATAATTAAATAATTGAAATGCTACTTTTTCAGGATGGTTTCATATTTTGCTTGTGAGCACTCTGCATTTGATATTGTTGAACAGATTTGTTTAACAAATGAATGACGGTAATGATTAGCTGGAGCCCTCTAGGAGACAGACTGAGCCACTCTTTTAATTATTAAAGGGTAGAATACTATTATATAGCCTGTGTTTAAAGCAAATGTAAGATCCTCCTATGGTCGTGATCCATTAGATTTACAGCAAATTCCGTTAACATTAGCATTGTTTCGTACCTATCCAGCATACACACGACATTGGACCAGCCCTGTGGATGCTCATTATTG